>AWWV01010407.1:0-19227 GCA_001974805.1 Corchorus capsularis
TAAAAATTATATATTAGGTTGTTGAGTTTTTTTTAATTTGTATTTGTTTATAAATTAACTATTATTCAGTATAACATTATGAAATGGACTGATTAAAGCAAGAAATAGTCATGGAAGAGAAACTTGATATAATTGATTAATAGTATATACTAAATATTACCAATTAGATCATTTATAAATCTATTATTGTTCCTATTTAATAAATTAATCATATTCACCACGAGTTTTGAAAAGAAGAAAATGATTTAAAAAAAAACATAAAAAATAGAAAAGAAGAAAAATGAAATTTTTTATTTTTATTAAAAAAAATATAAAGTTTGGGGTAAATATGCAAATGGGTCCTTGAAGTAAACTTAATGAGCAATTGAGTACCTGAAGTTGAGTTAATTGAGCAATTGAGTCCCTCACCAATTTATTTTTTTAAAAAAAATTATATATTTTTTTTAAAAAATATTTTTTAATCAAAAAATATGACGTGGCATGTGACACGTTAGCACAGTTGACGGCGTCACTGCCACGTCAGCATAATTGACGGCTCTTCTAATGAAAAGGACTCAATTGCTCAGTTAACTCCACTTCAGGGATTAAATTGCATATTTTTTCGCTTGAGGGACCAATTTACTATATTCGCTCCACTTGAGGGACCAATTTTATACTTTTACCGCTCTATTACACATTAGTGTCAACTTTCAATTTTGAAAAATGGATACTCCACCCCAAGAAAGATAACACCGTTAATTTTCCGTTACCCTTGGCTCCTTTTCCAACTTTTCAAGGATATGATTTAGTTGTAGCTTCAGCACGGGCTTTCAACTTTTCACAATTTAGTTTTCTTTGTTTGGTGACTAAAGAATATTGTATAGTTGTCACTTGGTGTCAAGGGAACTGTAGGGATCTTACTTTTTTTTTATCGGATTGGAATGTTGTATAGATGTTTTGGCAATAGCTTTTTTTTCCTCCTTTATTTTTTCTTTTTGGTGATCAAAGAATATTGTATGGTTGTTGAACATTGTACAAGTATATTATTTTGTTTACCTTATAAGTATGTGGTGGTCGCTTCAAAATGGACGGTGATCTACACTCGGTGATTAGATCACTGTGTTCAGTAAAAATTTGAAGCAGTGATCTAACAATCACCGAGAGTGATTAGATCACCCTCTTGGAGGGTGATGTGATCAGTGGTGAATCCAGGAAAAATTTTCAAGGTGGGCACATGTATTATATAGATCGACTATATATAAAAATTTTTGTGTAAAAATATTATAATTATATTACAAAAGACTTAGATAAAAATATCATTACAAATAAATTTTGTACAATTTTTGGGATTTATGATAACCTTATATCATTGTGTAAATCAATAAAGAAAATGAATGTGGGATTTAACACTTAATTAAAGTTAATTAGGGTAAAAAATTTTGGTTTATTAATTAAGGTTATCACCAGTTTTTTGGCCGAAAACGTAAATGGTTAAAACTTTTTCAAGTGGGATGTGGGATTGAACTTGTATTCTCATCTTTCTCAGGATATACGTTGTTTAGCATCTCAACCTATCATTTGTTGGTTTCTTTATTCCTTGTGATTCTTAAATTGAAAATATTTTGAATTTTCTATAGATTTGTGGATATTTTATTTTCGAGTTTAAACTGACAAAGATCTTAATGGCTCATGGGTTATGAACTATAGGCACAATGAGTTGTTGATCAATAAAGGTGGGCACACATGATCAAATAAGGGTGGGCACCATCCAAAATTAAAGGTAAAATGTGAAAAATTAAGAAGTTGAGGGTGGGCACGTGCCCACCCTAATTATCAAATGCATCCGCCCCTGGATCTATGCCTTGATCACCATAGATTTAATCTTAGGGATTTAGTCAAGGACTGAGAGATGAAGCTAAATCTGTGAACTAGGAGAATAAACGTGTTAAATCTAGTGATAGAGATATCCTAGGTTGATGCGATAAAGTCAGGATTATTAGAACTTAATGAATTTAATTGGGTTAAATTGCGCATACGAGAGTGGTAATTTACTTGATTAGATATATCTATGTAGCCTGAGAGGGATCATAGTGCATTTAGAATAATTGTTATTTTAATTTGTAGAATAATCATGCTTTGTAATTGGACTTTTGCTTAGGTGAAATCCTGAATCCCTAATATTTTCTTAATTGATAATTCCTGATATTAATTAGATTCTTTATTTTTGTCATTTAGATTAAATCCATTCATAATTCCTTGTTTCAATTTGTTGATTTTTTAGAATTGAATATCTAGTAGTTAATTGACTAGTCTCTGTGGGACGATATTCTGGAATACTTCAGTTATTACTAGACTACAATCAACTCTGTACACTTGCAAAAAATTGTGATCAATTGTGATCACCTAGGAAGTCGGCCCATAACTTCCTAGGTGAATTTACAAAAGTTTAGAGTAATTTAATTTGGGTGAAAATCGCAACAACTTCTGTCTCGAAGTTGACAGGATCGGTACAAAAGTTGTTCTGCAATCTTTGCTTATTTTTCAACAGTCCAACTTTTGGGCAAAAGTTGACAGCATCTGGGCCGATGTTCTGCATTTTCCTCTACTCTTCAAAATTTGATTCTAAATTTTTGCTCCAATGCTCTTCACTCATGAAATGACAAATTCATGCAAAGATCCTTCAATGAAAGTCCTAAATGCTCCAAGTTAAACCTACAAGCCATAAAATCATAGATGTAAGGAATTAACAAATAAAACCATAAAGTGTTAGACAATACACAAAATATATATCAATTTGACCCCAATAAACATGTAAAACTAACACTTATCATTTGCCCTCAATCGACCAAACTAAAAGATTGTGTCCCAAATTAAGGCGATTCGAAAATGTTTTACCCTCATTTGAACAATTAACCCTATTACAATAGCTTAAACCAGGTGGTGTGGATAGTGTGTGCAAGCTACATGGAGCCCCCCCCCCCCCAAAGTTCTTCGAGAGCTTATATATACATGTGTTCTTTTCATCATGCAACTCAATCGAACTTCAATTTCGCCCCCCTAAGAAATATATAGGTGTTCTTTTATGAAACAAATCATATGATTTTGATTCATTTATACTTAAATGACCATTAATTATTTGTAGTAATATTAAATTATTTATCAATTTAACTATATATAGAATAACTTAATATTTTTGAGTAATTCAAATTAATCAATTAGTCTAACTACATTTATTAAGAGTTTAACTAGAAGCATTGTGACATTGAAGTTTAATCAATTGACTTAATTAGTAGGTATATGTCCATTGAAGTTTATGTTATCACGTTTAAACTGTACGTGGTTTCGTGCAACATTATTTTAATGTATGAACTTTTTTCCATAGTAAACTTTAATTATTTATATATAAAAAATTTTAAAAAGGTTTTTTTTCCTCACATAAGAGGTAGTGAAAGGAAAAGTCTTGAACTCGATTTTTCATTCGAGTAAATTAATTTTAACTTTTAATCATCTCATCTAAGATGAAAACTTATGAAATTTATTGAAAATTTTCGATTTTGATATAGAAATATACCTCTAGATTACTTTTATAGGATATAAAAATATCGTATTGTATTTGTATAAGCGTCCATTGTATATCAAAACCAAATTTCACTTTAATATAGTATAGAATGTTCGCCCCCCCCCCCCCACCCAAACAAAATTTCTGGCTCCGTCCCTGCATGGAGCATTGGGGCGGTGTCCCACTTAAATCCTTCAGATTTTTTAGGTGTATGAAAATTAATAACATGTTTTATTTAGTCATTTTGGTTGTGTCCTCACTAGATATTAGAAAATCTAATAAATATAGTAAAAAAACTAAATAACCCGCACATAAACTCTAAACACAATAATATTTCTCTCATCAAATCCACTTGATCACTTGTATATCTTTTCTTTTATATATATTTTAAAATTTCATTTTTATCCTTTCTCAAATCCCATATTTAACTCCATACTTCTTCTCGCCAGACTCTCAACTTCCTTTTATATTTTTTTTTTTTTAACCAAGGGTAAGGACGGAGATTGCTTTCTTTTTAGGCTAGGAGTATGAAAGATTAAAGCTCTTCCGAAAAATATGATTGCAGAAATCTAACTTGTGTTCTCATCTTGTCGGGGTGGATATGCTTACCATCTCAACTAATCACTTGTTGATCATACATTTTTCTTTTTCTTTACTCTAAATATGTTTTGTAGTATTTTTAAGTTTAACAACGATAACTTACTTCGATTAAATTAAAAATTATGCAAACTCGTAGATAATTTTTGCAAATTTCTTTTACACATTTCATTAAATTATATAATTTTTCAAATATTATTTTATTTGATACCATAGTGTGCCGTGCCCCACTACATAAAATTTCTAGATCGGCCCTTGAAAGCATAGCTTCTTACCACCACCAAACAAACGAGTTGTAGACTGATGTTTGGAAACATGCTTGAGATGCATGACAAGTTAAAAAAACCAAATGAGTGGAGTTAATGGTTATCATTGGTTGACAAGTGAAAAACTAGTTTCACTTGACAGTTTGTGCAGGAATGTTCTAACTGCCAAATATGCCATATGTATGATAATGTTGCCTTGTTGTATACTAAAGGCATAAAAACCTTTAAAAAAGTTTAATTTCTTAAAACCAATTTCATTTTCTTCTTTACTTATCAATATGGATTATTCCAACACTTCAAATTCGGAAACGAATAATGAGAATTTGACACTGTTCAGAAAAAATTAGAAGATCAGACGAGAGAGAACATAAAAGAAAATAAATGTGAGATGAATACCACATAGTTGCCACGTAAAGATTACTATATATAGCATTTGAAAATGTTATTTTTACCATCAGGCATTTGGCCCGATAGTAAAGTGCTGGACTCTTAATTCTAGTGGATCAAGGTTCAATCCTAGCAGCCAAGTACCAAATAAAAAAAATGTTATTTTCTTTCTTTCTTATTTTAAGTGAATGACCAAATATTTATTTAATCCAAACAATTACTACTCATATTCAAAAGCTTGCCATTCTACCCTGCAGTCTCCTTCTCATCAATATCCTCCAATTTAAACAAAAAAAAAATATCCTCCAATTTAAGTAGCAGATCAAGTTTGTATCATTTTCGTCAACTACGTACAATCTTCGCACGGATCAGATCATTGGTTAATTTGCGTAACAGGCAAGTTCCCTCTTCCAGCAACTATGAACTGGTTCTGTTATACAGACCATCAAGTCTTCTTTTCTTTCTGTTGAAAATTTTCTGTTCCTCCTTGGTTGATGCTAAAATTTGATTTGTTACTTTATAATAGTAGTAATTTGCTGAACCATTAATCTACATCTCTTTTTCTTTCGGTGATGCTCAGATTTGATAGTTTATAAGTTTATTTATTTATATGTTAAATCATGGAAATGTAGTATATCTAAGATTGTTTATTTATAGTCCAAGTACAAGTATATTCATAGACAGCAAATAGCAATGGCAGGGGCGGTTGCTTGTAGGACTACTCTTAACACACTTTTACACTAAAAAAAACGAAGTGTTTATTATGAAACAATTTTATTAAAAAAACAAAAGTTGTTTTTGGATGGGCAGTTTCTTTGTTTTTTTATTTTTTTCAACAAAAAAAAGTGAAATAATTACTGTTGGAAAACATGGACTGTCATGCATGACATTGACAACATAATTATACAAGTAAAAGATATTTTACCGAAATCACTAGAATTTGGGTTCGGCTCCCCTTCAATACAATTCTGATCTAATACTTCCTAATACACTCTTAGATCAGTGACACCTATAATTAAAAATATTGTTAATGCTTAAGATTAAATGATATTTAACCTCCGCTTTACACTGTTAACATTCAATCCTTAGCCGTTTCCTCTCCCTGCAGGTTTAAAACACAACCTATGAAGAAAAAAATCTTTAGCACAAAAAAAAAGGCTAATAGAAAATTGAGTTGGATATAGATCAGATATATATAGTTAGCGTTTTCTTCTCTCTTTTTTTTTCTTTTCTTTCTACGATTCTCTATGTTCTTTCTCCTCTTTCATCTATTGAATATGGATTTTAGGAGAACAGTGACTGTGAGGAATGAGAGGAGCAAGATGGGATTGGGATCGAGATTGAGATTGAGATTGAGATTGAGATAGAGATAGAGCCTTGATGGGAGGAAAGACTGAAGGAGATGTGAAATTGTATCAAAGAAGAAAAGGCACCATGGCACTGACAGCCCAAGATAGAATCCATGGCTAAAAAAAACAATTTATTAAAAAATCAAGGAAAATTATAGATTCTTTTCTTGAAATTTTATTCGTTGTTGATGAGAATCATGAGGTGAAGGTCGAAGAAAAAGAAAACCGGAAGGTTGAAGAAAGAGAAAACGGTGTAAGAGATATGTTAACACTGTAAATTAGAGATTAAATCAATCATTAATCTTAATCATTAAAAATTTTTTAATAGGTGTCACTAATTGAAGAGTGTATTGAAAGTATTGGATCCTAATTGTATTGGATGGGAGCCCAACCACAGAATTTGGGTGATTAACTATAAGGTCTCTCTATTTACAATGCAAAAACGGAAAACCTTTTGATGGAGGAGATAGAGTGTTTAAGACAATTTAATGTGAGTTTTCCAAGAATAAGGGTATAAGAGTCGTCTTACCATTCATTTATACTAAACCCATGACACTTAGTGTGTGAGTATGAAAATAAAATAATATTAAAAGGTTAGTTATATTTAAATATATATATGTATACTAAATATTATTTGAAAAACTCAGGGAATTTACCAAAAACCCCTTTTGAGGATCGATGAGGATTTTCTATTTGATTTCTTTTTGTCTTTTTCTGTCTTTTCTCACTTGCTCAATTACTAAGAAGACCCCAGGTTAGTTTCTAGCAAATTCTTACCCTTGAGCCCTTTTTTGTAATTATTATTTCCTTTCACATAAATTCAATGTTATAACATATATAAATGTCATAATAAATGTTCTAAAATTGTAACATCTCTTCAAGTCTTTCACGTCCATGTGAAGAAAAGAGTAAACTTAGTTTTTGTTTAAGTACTACACACTTTAGAGGAGGAAACAAAACTGAAGCTATTGCACCTGTCCATGTACAAACTAATATTTACTTTTTATTGCTAACTTTAGAGCATATGCTCAATGTTAATAGTATAGCCTTTTAGAGATGCAACACATTTAAAATCATAGTACTTTCGAACTTTCCTACGCATTAAATTAATAATTTAATTTGAATAGAAAATTGTTCAAAGAAGTAGATTTCTGAACGCCCAACACGCCAGCGCGGACCGATCTACTTGTTTGTAATTAATGGTAGTTTCTTTTTTTGACACAAGGAAGTTTTTTTTTCAATGGGTATTTTTTTTAAAATTATATAGATAAAAGTTAATCAATTTTTATTTTAACTGTCAAGCGTGAGACAAACTCGACGTCATATTATAATTAGTATAGATGATTATATCTTATGTAAATTAGATCAAGACATAAGGTTCTCGCTCTTTCATCCAATATAAATGGCTAATTTAAGTTCTTTCTATCCATCAACGGTGAACTTACAAAGAACAAAACATTAAACACAGTAGATATACCAAACATCGATTTTGGCTGATTTAGAGTAGAGGTGTCACGACTCGGACCTTGATCCGAACACGTGGCAACCGCCGCGATACTTTGACACACTAGCCGAGGAACCGACTCGTATCCCAAAATATCGTAAGGCAAAACAACACAGTAATATTATCCATAAATTGAAGTCTAAAAACGATTGAGCGTAATAAACATTATCCAAGTATTTGAGAACCTAATACAATAAGAAGTACAGTTTAAGTAAAGATAACAATATCACCAGTGGATCAACTAAACCGGGAGGAAAATGTCATGTGCTTACACCAAAGTGAAACGGAAGATCTAGGCCACCAAACAAGAAGATATGATGGGTACACTGAAACACAAGTAAACCCGAAACACTGCATCACCCAAGTGATGCAGGTGGATTAGTTAAAAATTTATGATTTCTTCACAACAAGGGGAGTAACAATATAAGAAAAATTAAATAATTTCACAATGATGAGAAATACAAATATTTATACCAGTCAAGTAGATTATCATTAAAGTTATAAAGTCTTATTTATGTATATATAATTTCCAATGATATGTGCATCTCCCGCACATTATCAATTTAAAACTCGTGTGCATCTCCCGCACACTTTAACAATAATTGTGTGCTTCTCCCGCACATCATATTAATATTTGTGTGAACCTCCCGCACACTATATTAATGTTCGTGTACTTCTCCCGTACACTATAATATTCATGTGCATCTCCCGCACACTTGAATATTCATGTGCGTCTCCTGCATACTATACTGATACTTGTGTGCATCTCTCGTACACTATCATATTCATGTGCATCTCCCGCACACTTTTTCTATCAAAATCAGGTGCTTCTCCCGCACCATATTCACTATGTTAATTCAATATACATTTATTCAATTGCAATACATTAATATATCAAGACCACTACATAAATAAATAAAGAAATTAATCCATTTAAATAACAATAATTTATTTAGTAGAGAAATCATAATATAAGTCATCCACTTACAGGTATGGGAGAGTAATATGCTCCTATCTAATTCCCGGACTGGGCAGTAGCCTTGCCTCGATTTGATGGTTCAGCTCCAACAAGAGTTGAGAATTCCAGCAACCATGGGTGATTCTTACCCTCCTCTTCCAATGATTTTATGTAACCAAGGCACTCTACACCAAGCTTCTTTCCAAGATTTTAGCAATAACTTCTCAAATCTCTCTTTAAAATGTTTCTGTAATTAACGGATTTCGTTTGATATTTGGAATTTTAATGGGCTGTTAGTCAAGGAAGAACATGGCTCCTCCCTTTTACATGTTAGTTTGGACAGAACTTGATAAATGAAATAGACATGAGTGGGATTCCCCCCCAATGGCAGCCCCCCATAAAAAAATTACTTTGAGATAAATAGATAAATACTAATTGCCATGTCACATTAAAATTTACGTATTTTAAACTAAAAATATCACACATATATTTTAAGTTCTAATATGCTTAAACAAGGTGGGGAGGGTCTTACAAGAGGTCTTCATGGGCTGGGCCGGTTGGGTTCGGGTCGGGCTTTTACTTAATAATTATACAATATATGTTTACCCAAGCCCGGCCTGACCCGAAGAACGGGTCTCAATTTTTGTCCAAGTCCTACCCATGTTTTTAAACACATGTCCAAAGTCCGTCCATATTTATTTTTAAAATAAAATAATAATCAAATTTTTTAATAAAAAATAAAATTTAAAACATTAAAATTATTATACCTACTATTAATCTTATGAGTAAAGCCCTCATTTAGCGCCACATGGCGTTTGGTTTCTTTGACAAGTGTCAATTCTTAATTTCCTAATGTTTGTTCATTATGTTTATATTCATTCAATATTTAATTTTTTGTGTATTATTAGTATGTTAAATTTCAAATGTGGGTCCCGACTATTGAATTAAAAGCATTTTTCCTATTTATCTATAATCTGTTAAATTTATAATAAACTAGAACTTCCTGGCTGCGCTTCGCGTGCGGCTGTTTTATTTTATAAATTCTTTTAAGAAAATTCAGTTAAGAGATGAAATTTTGTTGTGAAATGATAACAAAACAAAGCAAGGGAGTAGAGAATTAGACAATAGAATATAAAAAGAAGAAAATATGAAGAAATGGTGAAATTATTGTTATTCATCTTATTCCGTAACCAAGTAACTGGTCTATTATAGGCACATAGATACATCACCATAAGGGGATGAACTTAGTACATAGATATATGTGTATGAATGAACCAAGTCATCAATCTTATCCATGCTTTAATTATATTCATGGACATCCACGACATACATGTATATTCATAACAAATTTATAATTAATTTATAATTATTTGATAATTTATTTTATATAGGAAAGGGGATGAACATCTTTTAATTTTTCCAAACTAAATGAATACAAATATAATAAACAAAACATTAGAAGATTAACTATTGACACTTGTCAAAAAAACCAAATGTCATGTGGCACTCAATAAGGACCTTACTCATAAAATTAATAGTAGATATAATTAATTATAGTTCGGGAAAATTCAAAGTCATTCATCCCCTTTCATATGCTAATGCTATTCAATGAATGTCAAGGATTTAATCATAAACCAAATTAATTAGAGGGGAGAAATTGAAGACTTTTTTTCTTTTTTTTTTACCATAACAACTATCTACCCTTTTGACTCATAATTATTCATGTTTTGGATTCTTATATGTTTCAAAAAGAAACATGAATACATAGGATAAAACAAAATGTGATATATAACAATTATTAAAGAAAGATCAATGACAATAAAATGAAATACTTAAAAACAATAGTTAGGAAAATTGACTCTCATCATCTTTGATTAGTACTACATAATAACTAATGACTTTCTTTTCTTAACTAAATTTTCTTAAAAGCACTTATAAATTCCATTTCTTAACTAAATTTTCTAAAAAAAAAAAACTCATAAAATAAAACAGCCGCACGCGAAGCGCGGCCGGGAAGTTTTAGTACCTATTATTAATCTTATGAGCAAGACCCTCATTGAGCGTCACATAGGGTTTGATTTCTTTGACAAGTGTCCATTGTTAATTTCCTAATGCTTTGTTTATTATGTTTGTGTTCATTCAATTTCAATATTAAATTTTTTGTGTATTATTAGTATGTTAAATTTCAAATATGGATCCTGCCTATTGAATTAAAAGCCTTTTTCTATTTATTTATAATTTTTTAATTTAACATATTAATTATAGACTATAAATCTACGATAATAAATTAATTATAGTTTGGAAAAATTAAAAGTGGTTCATCCCTTTTCCTCTGCTGTTCAATGAATGTTAAGAATAATATCATAGACCGAATGAATTTATTTTTGGCCAACATAGACCGTATTAATTAGAGGGGAAGAATGGAAGTTTTTTTTACCAAAAAATTCTATAAAATAAATTATAAATTAAATATAAATTCCAATTCTTAACTTAATTTTCTTAAAAGAACTTAAGTTCTAATTTATATATAATATAATAACAAATTAAATCAAAATAAATTATGATAAAAAGATTAAATTTTAATAAATTTTACAAGTTCTAATTAATGTATACATATATATTATTCAAATTTATTATGTATAAATATAATTATTTAATTATATTATATTATTTATATATAATACGGGTCAGGCCGGGTTTGGGCCTAAAACACCAAGACCCGGCCCATTTTTTAATCGGGCTTATGTCTTTGTCCAAGGTCCTTTTTTGGGCCCAAAATTTATGTCAAAACCCTCCCATTATCCGGACGGGCCTTCGGGCTTGGGCGGATAGTCGGCCCTTGAGTATGTCTAATTTAGAATCCCAAAATATGAATGATGAAGCTAAATCACAATCAAGCAATTTGGTTATCCAAGAGTCACCAAACATATTCAATAATTGCCCTAGCTTGAAATCTTTACTTGTTTGGCACTCATTTTACTCCATTAAGTTGATCTTCAAATTAGCCAGACTCCATAAGCTCAAACTAGGAATAGCACCAAATCTCATAATTTTCCAGTCAAAATCATCAATTTGCATTTTCTTTCCTTTGAAAGACCTATAAACACAAAAATAAGCAAAATGGGTGAAAATAGGCATAAGAACCATTCAAAAGCATACTAAATAAGCACAAAAATGGTCTTTATCAGTTACTCAAGGCTTGTGGTATATTGAGATTCAAGTAAGGGAGTTTTCTTCAATCCATTAATTTGGTCCTGCAGGGAAGAGAGAATGGCCATGCCATCAATTTCAGAGAAAATGATAAACCTTTGGAAAGGATGGGAGATCCGAGCATTGATTTTAGTCAGCCTCATATTACAAGTGATTCTGATTGTATTTGGTTCCTATAGAAGGCGTACAAAAAGAGTATGGATCCATATCCTTGTTTGGCCAGCATACATGTCAGCTGATTGGGTAGCAACCGTAGCATTGGGTACTCTTGCCAGATCAGATTCCAAATCCGGACCAAACTACTTACTCCAGTCATTTTGGGCACCCTTCCTACTGTTGCACCTTGGAGGTCCAGACACTATCACTGCTTATGCCTTGGAAGACAATGAGTTGTAGCTAAGGCATCTACTTGGCCTTGTCGTTGAGACTAGAGTTGCATTTTATGTTTTCTTGCAGTCATGGGGCAACAGCAACATTTCCCTCACATTTATCGCAATCCCGGTGTTCATTGCTGGAATCATCAAGTATGGGGAGAGGACTTGGGTGCTTTGGTCCTCAAGTACCAAACGATTGAGAAGCTCCTTGATCTCAACCCCGGATGCTGGACCTGACTATGCTCAATCAGTGCAAACCCGAGCTGGCAAGCGAAAAATGGATAAGGACTCCTTGGCACTCATGGTTTTACCGCGTAAAGGTCTTAATTCGGATGATAATTATCTCTATCAAGCTGATTTCTTGTTCAAGAGGTTCCAATATTTATTTGCTGATCTCATCCTTGGCTATTATGAGCGAATCGATTGCCAGTCCATTATGTTCAACAAGTCATCAGAAACTTGCCTTCAAATTGGTAGAAGTTGAGCTTTCCTTTTTGTATGATCTGCTCTATACCAAAGCAAGACTTGTCTATTCATGGTTGGGAATCTGCATCCGCTTAATCACTTTCTTGTCCTCATTGTCTGCTCTTGTTACCTTCTTAATTTTTGTCTCCGATAAGCAAGTATACGCGCCAGCGGACGTTGCTATAACTTACACATTGCTAGGAGGAGCTATTGCCTTGGAAATTTATGCCTTGCTCATGCTGCTTATCTTCTCTGACTGGACAAGGCTGTGGCTTGTCAAGTTTATGCACATAAAGGGTCCCTCTGAACGAGCATTGGACGTCAAGAGGTGGTCAGGGATCATAAGCAAGCACAACCTTGTCAATATTTGCCTAAAAGAGGCAAATTCCCCTTGGATTAAAATTCAGAAATTGCTTTGTGTGCATGAATTCTTAGCCAAGTATCTATACATAACTTGGCAAGATGTAGATACTAAATTGAAAGAGCTCATCTTCCAGCAGCTGAAGAAGAAAAGTGAGACTATTCAGGGTGATGACTTCAAGGTCAACTTATGCAGGACATTATTGAGCCATAGAGGTGACAATGCGCTCAAGGAAATGAAATGTGATGAGCAGTTTGAGTGGAGCACAGTTGGGGTAGAGTTTGACCACAGCCTTCTTCTCTGGCACATTGCTACTGAAATATGTTACTATGAGGATACCAAGAGATTTAAGGATGATACGGAAAGTCTGAATAAATGCTCCAAAATTAGCAAATGCTTATCAGATTACATGCTTTACCTTCTTGTTGTGTGTCCAACTATGCTTCCCAAAGGAATTGGCGAGATAAGATACCGAGATACATGTGCAGACGCCACCCGGTTCTTCGAACAAAGGAGAGGCATAATTGAAAATACAGTAGATAGAGCTTGAGAAGAGCTGTATCGAGTGGACACTGACACGCCGGTGGAAGAAGTCAAAGGAGATAGAAGCAAATCAGTTTTATTCCAAGGGTGTAGGCTGGCAAAGCAGTTGCAGTTGCTGAGACCAGCGGACCAGGATAGTTGGGGATTCAAGGAAAAATGGGAGATGATAAACAAAGTGTGGGTAGAAATGCTGGCATATGCTGCAGTTCATTGTGAATGGAAAGAGCATGCTCAACAGCTTAGGAGAGGTGGAGAACTTCTCACTCATGTTTGCCTTGTTATGGCGCATCTTGGCTTAAGTGAACAATACCAAATCCAGAAGCAATTCATTCATCACCCTAATCGCCGATTCTTTGAGGAGTTGCTTCTCAAGGTATACAAGAAACCGCGCTCCGAGTTTTTTCTATGCTTGTTGCAGTGTTTTCTCCGTATTCCTGATTGCTGCGGCACCAGAGGCAGTGACTTCGATTGATCTTAGTCTTAAGGAGCCAGTGCAATTCTTGCTAATGGGATGGATGACAATAAAATTATGTTGTATTTGCCAAAGCCTATATATAATGTCAGATTTCATGATCTTATTGTGCTTCTTTTATGTCTTCATCTATAAGAAGCTTTTGATCTCCCTATACAGATTTTCATTTGCATGGGAGTTCTTTCTTTTCTTCCTCTGCAACAACATAATACCCTGTCCTAAAACAGAGCCATTCCACATCCATGCCTTGCTTTCACTCCTCTATACCATATTTCAGTCCTGAATCCATATTTCGTCTAGCAGAAACTAATGACAACAATCAGAAAAAGCAAACCAGGAATCAACAACATTATCCTTGCGCTATCAAACCAGAAAACATTAGAAACCACAATCCACATATACTGGTCTTAATATTCTTTATTTATGAACACAAAGATTCTTATAAACACAAATTTAGGACAGTAGTATTTTCTGTACATATATATGATAATATCTGTACACTGATTACTGTTATATATGTACACAGATAATAATTTCTTTATTAATTTTTCTTGCTCATCCATTCAACCTCACCGTGGCAATATGTACAGTACACAGAGTACACAAAGATCCTCCCACATGTCTCTCTCATGCCAGTAGAGGGCTCTCAACCTTCCATTGATACGGAATGAAGCATTCTTCATGGATCAGTTAAACCCAACCAAAATCTAAGGCAAAAACTAGGATTAGAAAGACATGAGAAAATCAATATTACTATCAAAATATCCTTGAAACCATAACATGTTCTGAAAAAACAGAATACCAAGGCAGATACCAAAGCTTAGTATGTACTGCTACAAGTAAATTACAGACGTAAGAAATGTAAGAATTCAAGGTGATTCGGAAATTAGCAGATATGATGTATCTTTCCCTCTAATAGACATGAACTATATGGTTTCTAGTTATGGATCAAATCTCACCTCTAGTCCATGTTGGAAAATGAATAGAGGGTCTAGAAAATTCTCAATTTCTGGGCTGGTAATGCTAACTAAATTGTATTAAATATAAATATAGCAAAAGCATAAATAGTGTTCAATATTTGAATAGATGGCAAAAATCGTTATAAGAAACATGCAGCAAAAGAAGATTATAAAGATGCTAATCTGTTTAAAATATCTCAATGCTAAGTAACAGAAATATAAAAAAAGACTTTTGAGCAAAAGAACATAATATAAATAAGTCTTGAAACAATTTCACCTGTGTTATCTCCTTCATCAAGCATTTGGTTTCCCCCTTTGACCGAAACAAGGCTGTTAACGTAAACAAGAGTTGCAAATGACTTTGGTACTCCATAAATTGGAAGATCCTGAACTTCTCGGGCCCTAAGGTTGTAAGACACCACCTGACCATCGGTGCCTTCCATGAGAATCTCATCATTTTTCCAGAAAACCAAAGGCATTTCCACTCTTGCAAGAGGCCCGATCGTCAATACTTTTGTCCAAGAATCCCTCACTCCATATTCCTTCATCACACATATCTCAAACGATTTTTCAATCCCCCTTCCTGGATAGATTACTAGAGCAATGCATCCATTCCACACCAAAAGACTCCTACACACAGTATAATCATACATGGAGAGAAAACTTGGCATTGGAATTACCTGGAACTCCTCATTTCCCATATGGAATGCAAGGATGACTTCATTTCTGTTATCATCTATAGCGTACCAGTGAAAAACTCCATTAAAATATGTCTCGAAACACGGAGAATAACAAACATGGGCAGGGACCTTAACATTGAGTTCTTTCCAAGAGCCTGTTGCCAGAGAGTATACTTCAACCCTTGAAAGGTGTGGAAAGCCACTCCCATTTATCTCCTCCCAATATGAAACAATCCTAACAACTTTGCAGTGATGACTTTTTGCATCATAACCAAATCCCAAGGCGCTGGTTTGAGGTATCAAATTTGGGATTGATGGATAACAAGGAAGACAAGACTGTGGGAGTACCATGGACTCTCTAGTTGCAGGGTTACATAGAACTATGTCATCTCTGTAATTGGATAGACAAATAATGCCATCACAATGACCTAAAAGCTGCAAACAGGGCTCCTTCTTATACAAGGACAAATCAACATCCAAGTTCACAAAAGAAAAACCATTGCAGCAGACCAATGATAGCATATTTTCCCTCTCTCCTAAGCATGTCAGAAGGCAGCGCTTGAGAAGGACGCATACATTGTTGTTGCAGTTGTACTTGAGGTGCAATTCAATGAATTTAGGATTGCTAATGAGAGCATACCAATATTTGCAAACACATTTGCATCGCATCAAAGATTCTACTGGTAACCGTAAGAGAATTTCAAGGAACAATTCCCTTGGCAGATCACCAATGCCCTCCATTCTAGGCTCTCCCTGTTCTTCTTCTTCCCTACAGTCAATAACTAGAGAAGCCAAGTCCCTGCATATGAACATAACAAAAAAACCTGTGTTTATATTCTTGTCACAACCCCATGGTTTCCCTGAACATTACACCTGCATCGAGAAGCATCTGACATAACAAGTCTTGGAGACCTTTAATATGCAGGTTAAAAAATGTATAGTGTGATAGTTGTGTAGCAGGAATCTAAGAAAACATGACCCCTGCTTTCTTTTATACGTTACTAGTAATTACTATCAATTTGAAAATGATAATCGTATTTGAACTATTTTTTATTCCAGGGCTGTGCAATCAGAGAATTAAGGTTCCTTGGTTCCTAAACTCCCAAGTCATGCAATGCCAATTTGGAATCTGGAACTGGATATCATGCGCTTTTACTATAAAAAATCTTGATGAATACATATTCCCTAGTATTCTAACCTTGGTGGGTAAGTTTCATTCTTACTGGCTTAGGAGCATATACTTTAAGAACAGATTCCTGGGGAAACCTTGTCTCATCATGTTCTATTCTTTCTTTCAAAAGCATTTTACTGAGCATCAAACAATTCTGATGCTTGACTTTTTCTATTGATACAGTTCGCTCAGGAGTTTTACGGTGAGTCTCTTATGGATACCTGAAACATGCATATTTCTGCAAAGAATATAAACAAAAAAAAGAAACAGAGACAAGTGCTTTTGGATACCTGTTATATCTATCATCTAAGAGAAGGGCAAATGTTCAACAGATAAACCATTGATTGTTTCTCTCGTCGATTCCTATGATTATACTCTTTCTCTTACACAGCTCAAAACATGGTTCTAGAAAAATGCAGCCATCACTTTTGAAAAGAAAATGTCACAGACATTTCAAGAGATAGATTCTGTATTTATATTTCTTTAAAAAATTCTATTCTCTGGATATATGCACCAAATTCAAGGGATTTGTGGAGCTTTTTAACTTAGATATTTTAGCAATGAATCTACTATATAGGTGATCTGCTCAAATGACACCGCATGAAAAAACTGGTCATAAGAGCAAAAATAACTAATTGCAATAAAATCCTCTCACAGAGATAAAATAACTTAAATCCTGGTAGTTGTGAAAAAATTAACATTTTAAATAACTCATGTATGTAAGAAAGACCATTCCCTACCTACCTCAAACAGTATGATACTCTTCCCACCAAAATTGAATACTAGAGTGTCATTTCCTACTATGCTTTTTCAATGGTTCCAGATAAAAGTAAATATATTTGTTGATTTCTTTATCTACAGAAGAGATGGAAAAGGAACTTAATTTGGCCGCTGAAAACTATAGTATTTTTGTTTATATTTTTCCTCATAGAAGGTGTATGCAAAACGGTAAGTACTATTTAGTCCCTTAACTAAGCAGTGAAATTGATTCCATTACCAACATCAAGCTAAGCAACAGAAAAACCAGAGGCTCTAAACATATTTACCTGCATTATCTCCTCCAAGCATTTGGTACCTTCTGACTGAAACAAGGCTCTCCACATAAACAAAAATGTTGAACAAGTTTCCAAGCCAATAAATGGAAGGTTGTTTTTTCTTTGGATTAATAACAATCTTCCAAGACTATTGGACACTAACATCTCCACCATTGCTTTCCCCGAGAATCTCATCATTACTCCAAAGGAACTTCAATAACTCCATATGTGATTAGACTTCTCATTTCTCGGTTCTGTTCACTCTTGTCGGAAATGCATGCTAAAAGCATTCAAATCATGCACCTTACTCATATTTTTTTAGGATAATAAATATTCGGGAAAATCATATTTATGCCAGAACAGCCATAAGAATAACAGGTAACAAGGATGGGTGGCCTGGACTTTTTTAGCAATAGGGCTTCTTGGTTTTCTTGTATGGTATTTTATTCAGATTTTTCCTTGTAGGCATATATTGCATAATAGTCATACTTCTAGGCTAGCTTTATGAGTTTCTTATGGATTGGCTTTTTCTGCTGGATATGATTATAAAGTTCTGGTTCTGTTGTTTCTAAAGGATGAGCAGTGCTCCACTTTGTGGTTTTGTTAGTAAAGTTTGGTTCTGGCAAGCATAAAGAACTATGACTACCAATCCGAGAAAAACCAGATTTCATCAAATTACAACTTACATTCAAAAAACACCATTAGAAAGCAAAGCATTTGTATGTATATGAAGATGAATGTCTTTAAGTGGTTTATCGTGCACTCGACCCCATGACAAGTATCGTATAAGTTCTATATATCCATCAATATCTATCCATCCCAGAAATTCACCCATGAACTACTGCCACATAACTAACATTATAACATAGCATGCATAAATCATGGAAATCATGTGCTCTTGTGTTCAGAAAACCTTGCTCAGTAAATTATAACAAACCCTTATGGCTTATGAGTTATATGCCAATATTAATCATCAAACTTCAAAAACTATAAATCTTTTATTAACTCCAAATATATTTTTTCTTATATTTATGAAAGTTCAAGCTTATTCTTTCATATTCCTAATCTGTCAATTACTAGTAGTAAATTATTGAAAAAGTCCAAAATTTATGATCTTATCAATGCAGCAAAGCAAAGAAGCCTAACAAACAAAAAAGGCACCAATAAAATTAAGCCAAATGAAGTAAGTCTCCCACTCAAATCACTTGGATATCCTTTTGTCCTATTATTACTCCACAAGTCTCTAAATGATTACACGTGTTCCCATATCATCATCATATTTCCTAGTACGTTCCAACAACGAATTAATAAAAAAGGAAAAAATAATATATCCTGCTTTTGTCCAGTACTAGAAGTTAC
>AWWV01010408.1:0-21197 GCA_001974805.1 Corchorus capsularis
TCATTAGTCACATAATATTTGAATTTTAATAAGCAACAAACTTGATAAAGAATCAACATTATTTTATAATGAAAGTTTAGTTACGTTGCAATATAATTAAACAAAAAAATTATTACTTAATCTTTATTTTACCCATACTCTGAATTGTAAATTTTTCAACACATTTTTTTTAAATTAAATTTTACATTTTTTTATAAATAATGGTTAAAATTGGGGTTGGTTGACCAAGAGTGGACATCTAATTAGGGACAGAGGGAGTATAATTTTCATTTAGTAACCTCTCATCCTTAAAAGTTTATGCAACTTTTTTAATTACCACTCCTCACTTTTAAAACTTAATAAAGATAATAGATTGACTATAAGTATTAATTTGAAGTATCAATAATTGAAAAATATATTGTTATTTGCTATACTAATTTCTCCTATTATCGTTTCATATATCCTTTTAATTTATTCATAATTTGATAAATTAAGTATTTAACTCTTCATGAATTGTTAATTAGACTGCATGATTTGACTTTGTAAATCAAATATGCCATGTAAATGGGAGAAAATGGTGAGTTATTATTATCCCTAAACTTGAGATAATTTGGCGGAGGTATTACCCTAATATCTAATTTTTAAAATTTTCCTTTAATTAATATTCCATCAAATGAACTCCATTCAAATTTATAACTTAGCCTTTAAACTAAATACCTATATAATATTTCACTACCTTATTAGGTAAATTAGGAAGAAAAAAATTCTTAATGTAAAGTAAAATAGAAAGGAATGAATTAAGTTTGATTGAATTGAATATTAATGAAAATGAAAATTTAAAACTAAAAGTTTAATTTAATTGAAAGATTTATGGTAGGGAATTAACATATAAAGTAAATAAATATGGAAATATCATTAATGATAATTGATTTTGATTCGGAAATTCATTAATTCTTATTAATCTAGATTTTAAAACATCAAATCAAATCACGGTTATAGTATAATTTTTCTTATAGGATTACTATACAATACACATTCAGTGTAAATTTTGGACTTCATAAGCGGGTTAAGAAGTTGACACATACCTTATTTCATAATTAATAAAATATTTAATATTAATACATATTCCCTAAGGGCACACATGTCAACCCTTAAACCCTGCACGTGCAGTCTGCTAAACTCCAGTGACGGTGTATTGTATAATTGTTCTTATAGAATTATTATATAATACCCTGTCAGTGTGAATTTTGGACTCTATAAGCGGGTTAAGAAGTTGACACATACACCATTTCATAATTAATAAAATATTTAATATTAATACATATTCCCTAAGAGACACATGTCAACCCTTAAAACCCGCACGTGCAGTCTGCTAAATTCCACTTACGGTGTTTAGTATAATTTTTCTTATAGGATTATTATATAATAAACTGTGAGTGTAAATTTTGGACTCCATAAACGGGTTAAAGAAGGTAAAAAAAAATCTCAAAAAAACTGTGTTAAAGAAAAAGTGAAATTAAAGCCAAAAGTAGTCAAAGTCAAACTGTGCTCTGTGATAAAGAAATCTTATTACAATAAAAATAAAATTTCTTAGCACATAATCTTAACCTAAGTCCTAAGCAAGATTCTCTGAAAAGTGTAAAACTGAAACTGTAGATAATGCTCGTGAAGGTAAACTGAAAAAGTATAAAGAACAGTTAAAAAGAAATCCAACAAAAACTCAACTGAAAGTTAAAAGACAAGAAGATGGAGAGGAACATGATGAAAGGTTGAACTTTTGTCTGTAACACAAATGACCAAAGGTCAAAAAAACATTAAAAAAAAAAAAACCAACACAGTGAAGTACTGAAGTCGGAAAGAAAATCAGGTTAAATCTTTTTCTTTTGGCAACAAAAATCAGGTTAAATCTTGTGAACAAAAATTAAGGAATTGGTTTTAAGCCATGTTACCCCCATTGAATAAAAAAACAAGGGCAGTTGATAAATAGATCTAGAAACTACCCAAAGTAAGCAAAGCAAGAAAATCTTCTTTATTGATAAGCATTAGCTGGCCATAGCCTTATAAACCCAAAAACCAACTCAAACTAAACCCAAACCCAAACCAAAAAAAACAACTCTGCTCAGAGAGAGAGAGAGCAATGGAGAGAAGCAAAATGATGCTAATAATGGCAGCCATGGCATTTGCCTTAGTGGTTATGGCGCCAAATGTTGATGCAAAAAGGTTTATTGTGGGATCAAACATGGGGTGGACTACCAATGTGAATTACACTATCTGGGCTCAAGACCTACACTTCTACAATGGTGACTGGCTCTGTAAGTTCTTCCTTCTTCTTTGGGCTCCTTTTTTATCTTTAGATTTGGTTTTGCTCTTCCTTGTTTTCTCTTTTAGTTGTGGGTGCCTCATTTGCTTCAACATTTTAGCTTGTTTTTGGCTTGTATGGTTGGTGAATTGATAGATCTAGATTTGGGTTGTTTGAATGAATTGATAGTTTCAAATCTTTGAGTTTTGTCTTGCTTTCCTGGAAAGCTACAGCTTACCAGCCCTTTTTAGTAGTAAACTTTATTTGGTTACTGGATTGTTACTTTACTGTATTTTTTTTGCTGCTATTCACTTTGTTCAACTTTAAAGGACAATGTTACTAGATTTTAATCTAGCCTTAGATTTGGAAGAACAGAATTCTCATCTATTTTGTATGTTTGCTAAAAAGGCTTATGTTAAGCTCATTCCTCAGCTAGCTTAGCCTGGAAAATGCAGGGAGATTGAAGGAAAGTGACTAACTGAGAAAATTTTGGATTTGATACTTCATTTTTAATGTGATGGTCAATTAAATCTTTTCTGAATATGATATTTCTGGAAATTCCAGTTCCAGATCTGAAAAATTTGCCCTAAATCTTCTTGCTTTCTCTGTAAAGCGCACCTCAATTTTTAATTGACTTGAAGAAAGTTGCACAATCTTTTAGTATTAGCTTAAAAGATCCGATCTTTGGTTCCTTTGGGCTGCTTTGATTATGATAATGGCATACTAATCTATCTTCCTTTTGATCCGGATATTCTTATGGCTTCTCCAAATGTCGAAAATGGATAGCTATTAGTCTTCAAAACCTTCTCACCTCTTCCAAGTTTGAAGGAGGGTAACCAAGGTTTTGAAGGCTGTCCAAACAATTTGAACTGCTCTCAGTTCTATCACCTAAAACAGTAATGAAAGTTCTCATATAGGAAGGCTGGTTAGCTTGTTTAAGTACAGTTTTTCCCCTGTTGGGACTATATATCCACTTTGTTGCACACACAAATACCAGAAACTAGGTAAAAAATATTTGTTTTAATCTGTTGATCTAGTTATACTCCTAATAATACTTCATTCTGTTGTCTAGAGTTTCAGATTTCAATTATTGTTACTACAGACAAGTCATACATGCATCCTTAAGTTTTCAGACAAGTGCTGCTTATTATTGTATTATAAGCCCCAATTTCAAGTTATAATGTATTTGAGCCAGAAATTTGCTTCAACCTAGCTATTTGTTAACTCTCTGCTTGTATGTCTTTGTTATTTTCCCCAGTTTTCGTGTATGATAGAAACCAGATGAATGTGCTAGAGGTGAACAAGACAGACTATGAGTCCTGCAATTCTGATCATCCACTTCACAACTGGACAACCGGTGCTGGAAGAGACGTGGTTCCACTAAATGTGACTCGTCACTACTACTTCATCAGTGGCAAAGGGTTCTGCTACGGGGGCATGAAGCTAGCTGTCCGCGTCGAGAACCCACCACCACCTCCCGTAGCTTCTCCTGTAAAGAGTAGCTCTCCAAGTTCCATCTACAGAGGCCAGCTTGTTTTACCAGCTGTTTTAGCCATTGGTGCACTGTGGGATGCTTTTGTCCGCGTCTTGTAGCGTGAAAAAAACCAGTCCAGCTATTTTATATGGATACCTACGTCAGATTTAGACATTCCCTCATCAATTGTGAAAGAAAATTGAGTCTACATTCCATTTCTTCTTAAATTATTGGTGTAAACTTTCATTTTTTTGTTTCTTTATAGTTGACCTGAACTAGGGTGGTTGTGTAATCTTCAAGGTGGTGATATTGGTGTTTGAATTTTGAAATTGTATTGGGGTGTGCTGACAAAATGTCATTTGAAAAATGTTTCTTTTGTTGGAACAATTCTTAAATTATGGCAAAATGCAAATGCAATTGGAGCTTTGGATATGAATCTAAATTCTAAGCTACTATGGGTGGTCCAATGCTGCATGTGGTAGGTCACTAAATTTTTAATACTTTCCAAAAAAATGGCCACTGATCCCGGAAAGCAAGCTTTTCTTTACTTGTTTATGACTTCCATTCTTTATGCCTAAAGAAAAGGACGTTGTGCTTAATTAAAGGCTTCATTATACCGACATCTTAGGTCCACGTAAGTACATGTACTAGATTTTAGTGAAATCACCCAATTTCCCCCATAGATTAGGACCAAAATGCCCTTAATTTTTTTTTTTTAGCTTTCTTGTAGTAGTATGCATTTGAGCTACAAGATTTAAATTTGCTCTAGATCTCTTAGATGGATGGATCTTCATTGGATTTAAATTTAATTACATGTTCCATATTTAAGTAAATCTAAATTACGCATAAGAGGTTAGTTACACTACGTTTTCTTTACCAACAAGAAACAAATGGTTGGTTAAAGTGATTTGATATTTGTTCTCCTTAAGCAAGGTTTCAAGTTCGAGTTTTGCGAATGAAAAAAACCATTATTGGGAGAGCTTTACTTCATGGTGGGCAAATCCGACTCGAATAAGGTTAATTTGTAAATATACCAAACGGTGAAAGCGTGAACCAATTATTAAGCTAAAACAGTAAAATGCTCATATTAACGTTGAGGTTTGATCAAATGGTAAATGACTTGTTCCAGTTTAAGTCGGTCTCAGGTTCGAGATCTTATGTACGCAGCTGCCCTGTTGATAGACTTACCCACCAATACCATATGCACGATGTGAGTCGGAGGATTCAGATTAGTCAAAGCAACAAGGTTAAATTGTAAATATACCAAACGGTGTATTAAGCTAAAACAGTAAAATGCTCATATTAACGTTGAGGTTTGATCAAATGATAAATGGCTTGTTCCAGTTTAAGTCGGTCTCAGATTCGAGATCTTATGTATGCAACTGCCCTATTGATAGATTTACCCACCAATACCAGATGCATGATATGAGTCGGAGGATTCGGATTAGTTAAACCAAAGTTCCGGTTGGGATAAAAAAAAAAAAGCTCATAACAAAGAAAAATTTGACCGTTATATATTATTCCTTAAATTAAATGTCTTTTCTTTTTCTTTTGATTAACAAAATGAATTTAAACTCTTGCCTAATCATTGTGTAACTGCTCAAAGAATTCTCATGACCAAGTACACAAACAAAGAACACATAACAGCCAACCATCTCTTGCCATGTCAAACAAAACCCCAAATTTGTTTTCCATTTTTAACCTCATCTGAGCACCTGGAAAGTGACTAGGCAAGAATCCTACACAGGAACCGGGTAACTTTAGCACTGTCACAGTCAGGTCATACGTTACTATTAAGTAGCACCACCCAAATGAATTTGTCCAACTCATCATTTGACTGCTCCAACAACACTTACACACCCACTGATTTACCTACGACTGTTTCAGCCTCTTTATATATAGTTTCTTGCTTGATTTCATTTTACTTGCAATTATATATTTTTCAGAATAAGAAATTTGAAGCAAGAGATCTATCGAGATGGTGGCGGGTGAGAAGAGATTATTATTGTTGGTTAAGTTGATATTGATGTTTATGATGTTGGAGTTTTCAATGGGGAAATTGCATCGCGTGGGAGACAAGCAAGGGTGGAATCCTAATGTTAACTATTCTCAATGGTCCTTCCATCAACAATTCTTCGTCGGTGATTGGCTGTGTAATTTCTCTTTTCTTTTCTCTTTTCTGTTTGGTATTGTTTTCGTTTTTCTGTTTTTTATTTTAATTTTGTTTTTGTTTTATTTTTGTTGCGCCGTCAATTTTTTGAAAACAAAAATATATTTGGATATACAATTTTGTTGTATTTTTTTAAATAAAAAAGTTCTTTAAAAAAAGTAAAAATGTATGTGCGTTACTGTTCATTACTGTGCTTATGTGTTTTGGAAAAACATAAAGCACAATTTTTTTGCTTCAACTTTTTCCAAAATTTTTGAAAACGGAAACAACCTATCAAACATGTTTTCACTGTTTTATTTTCAAAAGCAGAAAATTGACAACAGAAAACAGGAAACAGAAACAATGACATAACTTGCTGTTTCTTATAACCTTTTATTGTAAAGGATTTTAAATAATTTCAAAGTCTCTTAACCCTAAAAATTTTGTACTGATCAACACAATTTCAAGTTGACTTTATTTATTTATTTTTTGTTTTAGGAATAAAAATCACATTGAAAAATGATTTTTCTTTTCTTTTAAAAGTGCACTTAGTTTTTGATTGATTTCTTTTATGCAACATTCCTACTTTTCTACTTTAAGTTAGAATTAGAATAGTTTTGATATATTTCTGCTCTGCAGAACATTGATCTTTACTAAACTGAAATTGGGGAACAAGAAAAACATCCTAAATTTGACTTTCAGCCACCTCAGAATATCAAACAGTGCTACACTTAGGTCAATTTCTGTTTTTCTCTGCTAACTTGCTCAAATTTTTTGCTCTTTTTCAGTGTTCAATTTTGACAAGCACTACTTCAATGTTCTGGAGGTGAACCAGACAAGTTATGAGACTTGCAATGATCAAACTTTTGTACGGAACATCACTCGTGGTGGCCGCGATGTGGTTGAACTGACAGAGGCAAGGCCATATTTCTTTCTTAGCAGTGGAGGGTACTGCTTTCATGGGATGAAAGTTGCTATCAATGTTGAAATTCATCAAGCTCCGGCACCTGCTCCGGCCCAAATCAATGTTTCCCCATCTAATTCAGGCTGCAGCATGGATTTACTTATTGTAATTGCCATTCCTATGTTATATTTGGTCCTTTTACTTTAAATCACATAGTTGATTAATAATATATATAGAGCAGCAGTAAAAAGTCCCATATGTAAAAACAAGAATATGTTAAGAATCAATGAAGGGATATGAATTTTCTTATCAATATAGAATCATAGGCTTCGGAGATCAGAAATGAAGCTTGTGGCATTTTAGTGCTATATATAAGTTTCAATATGTTGATCAAAGTTATGTAAATTTTTATAAGCAGGGTAAATCTAGCTTAGAAAAACAGGGGATAATGCATATGCCTCTAAGAAAAATTATAATGGAACATGTAGAATAAGAAACAGATCATTAAGTAATTACTTACAGAAAGAAGGGTTAACTAGCAGAGCCATAACTGTCCCAAAAAACATACTAAATTCAGTTTGCAGCTATTAAAGGATTCAGCAACTTAAGAACATATATATAGGTGCTAAATATTTCTAACAAGGAAAAAACTAAAGGAAATGAATGTTCTTGAACTAATACTACCATCTGCAATAATGCAAGTAAATAAAAACCTAACCAAATCCCATTTTTTCTTGCTTTTACTGCATCTGATCACCAGAATTTTTCTTCACTGTATTTTTGTATATGCCTAGAGCCTGAGCCACCATACCGGCAGGATTCCCAACATTACTAACAAGCAAATTTGTAGTGCTCTTCTTCCCTACATTACTAAATGCTCCAACATACTGCTCTGCAATCCTCAATGCTGCAGCATCTTTTCCCCTTGATGACCCAATTGCATTCGAAACATCCTTTTGCCCTTTCGCGGTCGCCATTGCATTTGCAATTATAGCCTCTGCTTCCCCTGTTGCCCTATTGATCTGACTTATTTTTGCAGCTTCAGATTCCAAAATCACTGCATTCCTCTTCCCATCTGCAATATTTATACTGGCCTGTCTTTGGCCCTCAGACTTCAAAATCTCGGCCCTTTTCTTCCTTTCGGCTTCTGCTTGAAGATCCATTGCAAATTTCACACCTTTGGGTGGATTTACATCTTTGATTTCATACCTCAAACACTCAAGTCCCCAATCTGTTCTCAAGGGCCAATTGTTTATAGCATCAAGAATACTTTTGTTAAGCCTTTCGCGCTCTTCGAAAGTCTTGTCAAGTGTGATCTTCCCAAGCTCACTTCTCATTGTTGTTTGAGCCAATTGCATCACTGCATTAATAGGATCTTCAACACCATAAGACGCCAATAAAGGATCCAAAATCTTTATATAAAGCACCCCATCAATGAGTATAGGAACATTGTCCCTTGTTATAGCATTTTGGTCTGATATGGCGATTGCTTGCTCCTTAAGGGAATGCACGTACTTGATCTTGTCAACAATGGGTATCAAGAAATTGATGCCTGGTTTTAGGACAGTCAGATATTTTCCGAATCTTTCGACAACGTAAGCGCGTTTTTCGGGGACAAAACGAATACCCCAATTGATTGGGGCTCGTATCTTGTATTTGTCTGATTCAGTTGAGAAGCTGCGGGCGGCTGATGAGCCGATAAGTTGAGTTGGGATTGTGTGGTGGGGTGTTTTGAGCAACGGATGACTGGAAACTGCAAGGTTGCGGTGAGGGATTCTGGAATTGTGGAGGTTTTTCAAGGATTTCATGGTGTTGATGGAGCTAGTTTTCATCAAGGGATTCATTGTGTTCATATGGGGATTTGCTGCAAACTCGACTGCTAGGGTATTGGGAGATAAATATTGAAAGCAAGACTTGTTTTCGGGTTTTACGTGATGGGAAAGAAAATGAGGCGTTATTTTATTATTATAATAATGATAATAATTGATAAACCATACTAAACCCTACTTGTGGCCAAGTTATTTATTTATTTTTTTAAGAGTTAATTATAAGGACCAAAATTTATATTCAATTAGATAATTAAGATTTTTTTAAAAAAACATTCAGTATTTGATATTGTCAAAAATTGAATTCCAACTGCACTACTACAGGTAAAGAGAAATTAAAAAAAAAAAAACCATATAAAGAGAAAGACTTTAACCATGGAGAGTTTAAAACCCAACTTGGGGGCCAGGTTTTTTTTTTCTTTTTTTAAAATTTTTTTTCCTATTTTAAGAGTTTAATAAAGAGCAAAATTTATCTTCAATCAGATAATTAAGAATTTTTTATTTTTAGAATCCAAAAGAATTTATCACATTATAACAAGTGTAAGAGAGAAAAAAAAAGGAAAAAAAGAAAAAAAGAACATAATACAGGAATATTCTGTCCATTGGATGAAATGTTTAGGTTAATTGCTTAAATAAGGATCTAATGTTTGTCAAAATACTCAAATAAGAGCCTGATGTTTGCCAAAATGCTCAAATTTACCCTATACTTAATGAGAGGCCAGCTTTCGCACTATTCATAGACTGTTCAAAATCTAACAGTGCAATTCAACCCAACTTGGCCCAATTTTGTGCCACGTGTCCAATTGCTTAACCCAATTTTGATAACTAATCCCGACCTGTCTCTGACTCGACTTAACTCGCAAAATTCAGCTCCAATTGGCCAATAATCTGGCGCCACGTTGTCTCCTCTTCAATCCAATTCAAACCCAACCCAATTCTCCGTTCCCCTGATTTTCTGCGATTCCCCTCTGCATCGGATTCATTTTGGTTACCTGCTCCTTTCTCTTTCGTTTATCTATTCTCCTCTTCGGATTCTTCTTAGTTCTTTCTTTCATCAAGAGGCCAACTTTCACACTATTCATAGACTGTTCAAAATCTAACAGTGCAATTCAACCCAACTTGGCCCAATTTTGTGCCACGTGTCCAATTGCTTAACCTAATTTCGATATACAATCCCGACCCGTCTCTGACTCGACTTAACTCGCAAAATTCAGCTCCAATTGGCCAATAATCTGGCACCACGTCGTCTCCTCTTCAATCCAATTCAAACCCAACCCAATTCTCCGTTCCCCTGATTTTCTGCGATTCCCCTCTGCAGCGGATTCATTTTGGTTGCATGCTCCTTTCTCTTTCGTTTATCTATTCTCCTCTTCAGATTCTTCTTAGTTCTTTCTTTCATCAAAAACTTCATCAGCTTTCGGTTTTACAAAATTGTTTTTCTCTCACACAATTTTGGGCTCCAGGTTGGTCCTCCAATGAACTCAGCGCCACTTTCCTCCAGCCATGGTGCGTGCGTGTCGGCTCAACTAGCGGCACCTTAACCATTGTTGACGAATGCACCGGGAAGAAGTATCATGTCTCTATTTCCAGTGAAAGCACTATCAAAGCTATTGATTTAAAAAAGGTATGGTTTTTATAGAGTTAAGCAAATTTCTGAATTTCTGAATTTCCTGTTTGATTTGGTTTTCTCTACTTTAAATTGTGGAATCTACTGATCTTTAGCATCTCGGCTTTTATAATGATTTATAATTTTCTCTAAATTTCTTTATTTGCACCAATTAGCTGCTGGTTGTTTGATTTGAATGTATTTTCTACTCATACAAATGAAATCAACCTTAGCATTTTGTAATTGATTTTGGTAATATGTTTTCTACTCATTTTGGGTATTGGGTATGATCATGCCAGTTGCAGCTTAAAAAATTTCGGTTTACGATGTTGCAGTGTACCATATGGTGGCAGGTCGATTCCTTCATGTTCTCTTTCTGACTTACTAACTTTTGTTCTTCCTTTTTTGGTTCATTGCAACTATCGCATGATATTGATAATTTATGGGTTTTTTTGGATTTGATTGTGCTCTTTCTTCCTCTGTTATATCATCATGTATCTCAAACTCAGGCTCAAACTCTTATCTCCTCTTCTATCGCTTGATGAAAGACCTTTTATTAAAAACATTGGCACTTCTCTTTTTCCTTCCATCACCTGTTTACTTTTATCACCCAAAAGTCAATGCTTCTGGTTTCTTTTTATCTCTTGGGTATTCGTATTTTTTAATTGAGCTCAATTTGCTTGCTTGAGAACTGACATAGGTTTTTATTAGCTTTTAAAGTTTAAACTTCTAATTATGTAATGTGACAAACAATTTTTCTAACAATAGTCAGTTTAAACTTCTGAATATGACAAACCTATTATGTTATGCAGCTGTTATGAGTAGTTGCTGCTTATAACAAATTTGGATTTTTAATTGTCTCCTATATATTGTTTCATACATGCTTTTGGGTAATTTAGGCAGTGCCTTTAACTTTTGTATAATTTCCCCAGCAACAAGCATTACGATTATCTTACAATTGTCCCTTGCTAGCTTTCTTTATTAAAGCAAATTGATTTGAATGTGATTGGTTCAGATTTTAAGTGAATGGGACCATGCTCTCCAAGGCAAACATCTACCATGCGATTTAGAATTTGGCTTTCCAATTGATCCCTCAAGGTTTTTCCTATAGATATGTTACTTTATTATGGGGGGTTTTTTTAGTCCATTAGTCTTTCCATGTGTGGCAAGGTAGCACCCTTGCCTTTCAAATTCAATGGTGGCTTAAATGCGTGTTGGTTTCTATGGCCTTTTCGGTGAGGGTTTAGCTTTAGGATGGAGATTTTCCGGTCAATCTTATCTGATATACTATCTCCCTCCATTGAAATGCACCTTTTTTCCCATTTGCAATTAATTTCAATAATACTCCCCCAGTCCCTAATTAGATATCCACTCTTAGTTAACTAACACTAAACTTTGACCATTGTTTATAAAAAAAAAATATGTAAAATTTAATTTTAAAAAAATATGTGTTAAAAAGTTTGTGATTCAAAGTTTATAAGTGTTATTTTTAAAAATTATTTTACTTTATATATTTTTTATAAACAATGATCAAAATTTAACTTTATTGACCAAGAATGAACATCTAATTGGGGACGGAGGGAATATATGAATTTGACATTTGGGCCATTTTGCATTCCGCTAGAGCCTTAATTGGAAAGGTCTGAATTTCTCATTTTTTGTTAGACTTGGTTAAGTCTTTACTCTTTAGACTCTACTTTTACCATGCAATTATAATTTATAAGTAGAGAAAACTTGCCATTCACTTTAACATGCAGTGGACCATTTCCAAACATGATCATAATTTCTATTAATTGATTTTACTCCTTTTTTGTTTCGTCATTATTTGATTATTATAAATTCCTTATAAAGTAATTAATCAATCTATTTCATGGAAAATTTTCCCTGCCTTACACTGTTGTTTCATATAATTTATCATGTATGCAATAACTAAATTAAGTATAGAAGTATACTATTAACTTGCTTTTTTTTTTTTAGTGAGTACATGTGAAATCTCATTACAATCCGAATAAATCTCTATATGCCCAAACATCTAAATGAGAAATCAACTCAAACTAAGAAATTATTATAAATAAACCATCTACCTACCAAATACACAAATAAACAAATTACAAACTAAACTCATATTCCGTGAGACTTGAACTCAGGACCTCACGGTCCAGGCACGGTACACCTATCAGTTGAGCTAACAACTCGGGTGTAACTTGCTTTTTTTTTTTTAATCAAAGTTTAAGCATTATTGTTGATTTTTTTCCCACGTCATGTGCAGGTTTGTTTTAATATTTTATTCACACACTAAGTCAGGCTGACTTCTTGCAACTATGTGATTGGATTCAACTCTCTTTTCATCTGCCTTTAAGTTCAACTTGGATGGTCCACTTGGTTACCCGTCCAATCCTTCCTCACATAGATAACCAAGTTCCAGGTTGGTAGATAGAGTGCTTAACTTTGACTTTCTTGGTCATCTTTTCTTTGATGTCTCTTTTTTTTTTTTCCTCTTTTACATTGGTGAGTTTTCAAGTTATAATAACATTTAGACCTAATCATTCAATGTCAAGTTTCAACTTATATTACATTAGGTCTTTCAAAGATATTAAAACAAGTTATTATTAGTAACATTTACTGAATATTAAGTAAGACAATGAAAGAGATGTTTTATTGTTATCAACAATCTTAAGTGATCATGAAAGATTGTTAATCTATTTAAGCATCCTGATTTACTTAAAATTGAGGGAATTCTACTTCATGTTCAGAAAAAGTTAGCCAATTTTTGGTTACCTTATCTAGAGCCACATAAGGTTAGATGCCTTAGGTTAATTAGGATTTCTTAGAAGCTTATAGTCTCTTTCTATCTATAAGTTATTCTTACCTTTATGTGATGGTTTTCCATTAAATTGCAGTTGGGAGATTATTACCAGTTATGTTCAAGTCACCAGTGCTTTTAAGGCAGAAATCTACATATGGTTATCATTGTTGAGAGTTGAGACAATTGATGGAAAGATAAAAGGCCATCATATTAGGGTCTATATTTGTTTCTTGTGTTCCTTTTATCTTTGATCAGTTGATCTTCTTGCTATCAACCTTTTCCGTATAGTCCTGTGATAGGGGTTTTCCTAGCCTTGGCGGCCAAGCCTAAAGAAGGAGAAAAGAAATTGAAGAAGGAGATGAGAGAAAAGAAATTTTTCAATTATTTTCCACTGTTTCCTATTGCTCTAAGCAACGATTATATAGTGCAATCTACCTAGGATCACGAACTAGCTATGATCCCATACAGCAGCAATCACGATAATAAAAATAGGAAACAACAACATAAAATTGTCTAAAGTACCAGTAGCTAATTCATAATGCTATTCTAATAATATAATGGAGCTAAGCTCATAATCTTTGGTCCAAACCGGTGCTATCTTGGGCCTTGAGGATTTCGATCTAAGTGTGAGTCCATCATTGCCATGATCTTCAAGAGCAACCTTGTCCTCAAGGTTGAAAAGGGGGTAGTTAGCCTTCATGTCTTCCTTCCATTCCCAAGTCGCTTCTGTGGTTGCAAGGTTCTTCCACTGGATTAAGTATTGTGTAACAGCAACTCCATTTGACACCGTCTGTCGAGTATCAAGAATTGCACTAGGCTCCAAAACAGGTTGATCATTAACAAAGGTGCTCGGCAGTGGAGAGAAGCTAGCTTCTGGAGAGCCGTAGCATTTCTTCAACAAGGACACGTGAAAGACTGGATGAATTTTAGCTTCAATAGGTAACTTCAACTCATAAGCTACAGGACCAAGCTTGCGAAGGATCTGAAAAGGGCCAAAGAAACGTTTGGCAAGCTTCTGTGAGGATCGGCGGTGCACCGTCATTTGTCTATAAGGCTGTAAACGCAGAAACACCCACTCCCCGACATTGAATTGCTTCTCGGGTCGATTTTGATCATACTGCATTTTCATGCGGTTTTGAGCCCTGGCCAGGTTGGTTTTGAGCGAACTAAGAAGTTGTTGCCGTTCAAGTAAGCTGGCATCCAACTGAACAACCTTCGTAGTCCCTGGTAAATAAGATAAAACAGTTGGAGGTGGTCGTCCATAGACCGCTTCAAATGGAGTGTACCCGGTAGCTGAATGTTTCGAGGTGTTATAGGAGTACTCTGCCCAATGGAGAAATTTGGTCCATTGTTTAGGCTTATCACTTGCGAAGCTCCGTAAATAAGTCTCCAAACATCTGTTTAGGACCTCGGACTGCCCATCAGATTGTGGATGATATGCACTGCTGTGGAAAAGTTGGGTACCTTGTAGCTTGAAAAGTTCCTTCCAAAAAGCACTCAAGAATTTTGGGTCTCGATCGCTAACAATGGAAGTGGGCATCCCATGCAACTTGCAAAAATCCTTGCAAAAAATTTCAGCCAAAGAAGAAGCAGTATAAGAAGGAGGCAAAGCAATAAAATGGGCATATTTAGAAAGCCTATCCACAATAACCCAGATATCAGTTTTGTCGTAAGAAGAAGGCAAATGGGTTATAAAATCCATTGATATGTCTTGCCATATTTGCGACGGGATCGGCAAAGGAGTAGATAGTCCCCCTGGTTTAGTGGCCTCATACTTCACTTGTTGGCAAATAGAGCAAGCTTGTATGAATTGTTCAATAGATTGACGCATTTTAGGCCAATAAAAGTTAGCTGCCAACCGAGCTAAAGTTTTCTTGACTCCCGCATGACCACCAATAAGAGAAGCATGGTACTCTTGCAAAAGAGTGAGCTGCAAAGCATGCCCTTCTGGAATTACCACTCGGCCTCGAAAGAAGACAAGACCGTCATGCATAGAGAATCCCTTGTCAGATTGGGAATTAGCTTTTGTCAAAATTTGCTGCCCTTGAACATTTGTGGCGTAAAATTCACGGAGTTCATCTAAGTAAGAGAGCACTGGTTGCGACAAGGAAAAATGAACAACCTGTAATGAATGGCACCGAGACAAAGCATCTACAGCAATGTTGTGGCGACCCGGCTTGTACTCAATCTAGTATTGGAACCCCAATAGCTTAACAACCATTTTTGTTGCTCGGGAGTTTGAACCGTTTGGTTCATCATATTTTTAGTACTTTGTTGGTCGGTGAATATTGTAAATGGTCTCCCAATCAAGTATTGCCGCCATTTATGTATGTCTTTTGTAATAGCATATAGTTCTCGAACATAAGTACTAGCCATTTGTTTCTGTGGTCCCAATTTCTTACTGAAGTAGGCTATAGGGTGTCCTGCTTGTGTGAGAACAGCACCAATTGCTACATTGGAGGCATCGGCTTCGATAGCGAAGGGCAACTCGAAATCTGGAAGCGCTAAAACAGGGGCTGAAGTGAGGGCTTCTTTTAAAGCTTGGAAAGAATTTGCTGCTTCCGAAGTCCAAAGAAAGTTATCCTTGCGTAACAGATTTGTGAGTGGTGCAGCTATGTGTGCATAGTTCTTCACAAATTTTCTATAATATCCCGTAAGGCCAAGGAAACCCCTTAATGTTTTCAGATTAGTGGGAGTTGGCCAAGCAGTTACTGCAGAAATTTTGGAAGGCTCGACATGTACCCCTGCATCACCTATTACATGGCCAAGATAGTCAATTGAAGTTTGCCCAAAACTGCACTTGGATAACTTGACATAGAATTGATGATGAGCCAAGAGTTGAAGCACTATTCTCAAATGCTCAGAATGAGTCTCCATGGAAGGGCTATATACCAATATGTCATCGAAGAAAACAAGTACGAATTGGCGTAAGTATGGTCGGAAGACATCATTCATAATGGCTTGGAATGTAGAAGGTGCATTTGTGAGTCCGAATGGCATCACAAGAAATTCATAATGGCTATCGGCTGTCCTAAAGGCTGTCTTGTGGACATCTTCAAGAGCAACTCGAATTTGGTGGTATCCAGCTTGTAAATCCAATTTTGAAAATACTCGTGCCCCATGCAATTCATCGATGAGTTGATATAGGAAAGCGATCCTTGATTGTTGCTGAATTCAAAGCTCGATAATCCACGCAAAAGCGCCAAGTACCGTCTTTCTTTTTGACAAGCAATACTGGAGAAGAAAAGGGGCTGACACTTGGTTGAATAATTCCCTGTTTCAGCATATCTTCGATAATAAGGGTCATGTCATGTTTCTGGGAATGAGGATACCTGTAGGGTCTTACGTTTATGGGCTTGGTGCCTGGTTGTAAATGAATATGGTGAGATTGCATTCGAAAAGGAGGTAAGCCTTGTGGTTCAGCAAAAAGATCTTGAAACTGTGTTAACAGAGCTTGCAATGCCTCTGGCACCAAAAAAGGAGAAGCATTAGTTGATTTGATCTCAGACAAGGTTAACAAATGAGCTGAAATGATAGACCCAGTGTGAGTTAATCGCTTCAATTGCTGACATGTTGCTAGGCTGATTTGAGCAGGCTTATCCCCATGGAGAGTTACCAAGTGTCCATTTGTATCATAAAAAGTCATGATGAGGGCCTTGTAATCAGTAAGGAACGGCCCAATTCGAGACAGCCATTGCACCCCTAAAACAACCTCAGCTCCCCAAATGTCCAAGAGAAAAAGATCCAATGTAAACCCATGCCCTTGTAACCCAATGTTGATCGAAGGAATTTTACCCGAACAAGAGAGGCGGTCTCCGTTGCCGACCACAACCGAAAATGGTGGTGCAGGTTCCAATCTTAACCCCAAAAGTCTAGCCACCCTTGGTTGAATGAGGTTATGAGTGCTCCCCGAATCAATGAGCACACGTACCTTGTGTCCCATTAAATAACCTATCATTTTCATAGTTTGGTAAGAGGAGGAGCCATCTAAAGCATGGAGAGAGACATGAAATGACGATGGGTCTGTTTCATCCATATCTGGTGGTGGAGGTAGGGGAATGGAAGCCAACGAAAACGCTGCGGGATCTGCACTCTCCAATGGTGAATCAGGTTCGTCCTCTGTTTGCAGAAGCAAAAGGGGGGCTGTTCGACACCAGTGACCTGGTTTATATTGGTCATCACAGTTGAAACAGAGCCCTTTGGCGCGACGAGCTTGCATCTCTGTTGGTGAAAGTCTTTTAATGGGCATGGCAGAGATGGGTTTTGGTTGAGAAGGTGGTGGTAATTTGGGTAGTGTAGACAACAAGGGTGGTTTTGGTTGTGGCAAGGTGAGTGTAGGTTTTGGTAGTGGAGCTCTAGAATAAGCAACAACAGGGTAAGAAGCAGAAGAGGAAGAATCAGCAAGCTTTTCTTCAATTAACGCAGCACAATCACCGGCTTCAGACAGGTTTTGAGGCTTGAGAGTAGACATCTCCCGTTGTATTTGTGGCAAAAGTCCACCAACAAAACAGTTGAGGACGCTAGTAGTAGAGAGCCCATCAACCTTGTTAGCAAGCTTCTCAAATTCGCCTCTGTAATGAGCAACAAAGGATGTTTGTTTGAGCTTAAAAAGGGCTGCCTCATGGTTGAAGTAAGAAGAAGGACCGAAACGTCTTTCCAATGCAGAAGCAAAAGAAGCCCAATCTGATAACTGGTTGTTGCGATGCATCCATTTAAACCAGCTGAGGGGTAAACCACTCATATAAAAAGCAACAAGAGGAAGTCGTTGTTCTGGTGCGATGGCATGAAACGAGAAGTATTGCTCTGCTTGAAAGAGCCAATCAAGGGGGTTTGTGCCATCAAAAGTAGAGAGATGGATTTTGGGGCTTTTAATGTGCAAAGCATCTGGTGGAGATGGAAATTGGGAAGAAGAAGGTGTTTTCTGGGCAAGTGTTTGGGCTGTTAATAACGCCGATGGTGGTGTGGCGGAGGCTGCCTTGTCCAGGCGGGCAACCTGATCGTAAATGGAAGAATTTTGCTCGGTGATAGCAGATGTGATGACTGTGTAGCGAGCATCCAAGGATGCATATTTTGAATCAAGAGAAATCTGTAGCTCTTGTAGTTGAGCAGCAACGGCGGCTGTTACTTGAGCAATGACCTCGTCGGGTACTGTTTTCGGTTTTGGTGGCATGGTGGCGGCGGAAGGAGAACGAAAGCACCAATGATAGGGGTTTTCTTAGCCTTGGCGGCCAAGCCTAAAGAAGGAGAAAAGAAATTGAAGAAGGAGATGAGAGAAAAGAATTTTTTCAATTATTTTCCACTGTTTCCTATTGCCCTAAGCAACGATTATATAGTGCAATCTACCTAGGATCACGAACTAGCTATGATCCCATACAGCAGCAATCACGATAATAAAAATAGGAAACAGCAACATAAAATTGTCTAAAGTACCAGTAGCTAATTCATAATGCTATTCTAATAATATAATGGAGCTAAGCTCATAATCTTTGGTCCAAACCGGTGCTATCTTGGGCCTTGAGGATTTCGATCTAAGTGTGAGTCCATCATCCTGACACGACTATCAATATGTTCAATCCCCTCAAGGACACCGGTTATAAAACAAGGCTCCGAGGATCATCGTGATAATATTCCGACCGTTGTAAATCTCTATACAAGTCTAAATTCCTTTCTCCATTTGGACCTCTACTTCGATACCTGCACAGTAAATTCTCCATCACCCGATTTAAAAACCCCTCGCCCGCGGCGTAGCACAGGCCAAAACCTAGTGGATATTAATGCCAATTGAATTAACGTTCAAAACTATTTGCAGATCCTCCAGAAAAACCACTTGATTTTATTGATGATTTCTATGCTTTATCCGTTGCTCATTTACCCGATGGAATAGTGAACGGGAAATTTGAAGCTCCCGTCCTAGCTAGTATTACTGGATAAACTGGAACAATTCATCCCACATGCAACAGCAATTGCAGCAAATTCATACGAAGATTTGGACAATCAAGTGGTGAAGATGCTGAAATCACGGTTTAGAAACTTTCTCAATGTTGGTCCCTTCAATCTCAGCTCCTTTCACAGACGACAGTCTTGGATGCTTAGATTGGCTGAACAAGCAAGAACCAGAATCTGTAGTATACATAAGCTTCGGAACTGTAATAACCCCACTACCCTTTGAGCTCCAAGCCTTGTCGAAAGCCCTGGAAGAGAGCAATTTGCCATATCTTTGGTCATTCATGGGAAACCCACAGGAACAATTGCCAGAAGGGTTCCTGGAAAGGACGAGTTTGAAAGGGAAGATAGTTCCATGGGCTCCCCAGCAAAAAGTGTTGCAACATGAAGCTGTTGGAGTTTTTGTAACTCATGGGGGATGGAATTCAGTGTTGGAGAGTATTACTGGAGGGGTTCCTATGATTTTCAGGCCTTTTTTTGGGGATCAAGGGCTTATTACCAAGATTGTTGAGTCTGTTTGGGGATTTGGTTTGGGGTTGGAAGGTGGAATGTTAACGAAAGAAGCAACAGTCAAGGCATTGAAGGTGATATTGTCGAGTGATGAAGGGAAGAAAATGAGAGAGAAAATTGCAGTCCAGAAAGAGCTTGCTTTCAAGGCAGTTGAGCCCAATGGTAGCTCTGTTGAAAATTTCAAAAAACTGGTAGAAATTATGAGCTCAAATTAAGTTAATTAAGTGCATCAATAAGATTAAACATGATAGTAGTATTATATAAGTTTCTTTTTGTGATTGATTTTATGTCTAATTTTCAAGTGAAATTTGATACATTGTGATATTGCTAAAACAGCAGGGATGGGATGTTTTCCACAATGCTCTCTTCATTGTGATGGTGTTCTAGATACTTTGATATGTCGTACGGCTGTTATGATTTTGTATGAATAAAAACATGGGGCACCCCTGTTTCTGATTTTAATCTTTCTTTTTCTTTTTTGTTTGATTTTGTGTATGTAGATTTTATCATGGGGCACCCCATGAATAAAAACATGGGGCACCCTAGTTTGTAAGGAATGCCATTTTCCACCCAATTTTTTTATCAAAACGCATCTTAAAGTTTTATTTTTGTACCACTTTACACCTTCCGTCATGGTAGGATAAACGGCTCTATCACGATGTCCGACGTGGCATGTCACGTGTACCAAAAAGTTACACGTGTCACGCCACATCTACAAAAAAGTGACACATGTCACGTCACGTGTACAAAAAAGTGACACGTGTCATGCCACCAGGGGCGTACCTATAGGGGGGCAGGCAGGGGCCATCGCCCCCCTTAAAATCTTGCAAACCCCAAATAGGGGTGAGATTATTATACCATGGCCCCCCTAATTTTTTTTTTCTCAAAGTGGCCCCCCTAAAATTAAACTTGCCCCTTCCAAATTTCCTTATACTTCTATATATGAGTTACATGGGTCATGTATTTGTATAGTTTTTAGATAAAAGTAACTTATTTTAACCCAATTTAAATTTTAATGGATAAAATAAAAGTAATTTATTAAGACCCAAATCCAATATTTGATAGGTTAAAGAAATTTATACTTTAATTTGTTCCTATTACAATAAGGTGGAATCCTCATATATATGATTAAAATTATCCTTTTACAAAAAGCAGAAGGATTAAATTGTTGCATATATTATGATGCCAAAAAAATTGTTGCATTATAAGTAGCCATAACCCTAAACATATCGTAGCATAAGTATTTTTTTCTCTTTTTACAAGTTTCAAGTGAAACAAATCAAAGTAAAGCATTCAAGCATGATTTACAAATCATCAAATTTATAAGTTGATCACAACAACAATTGAATCTTGGATTTATATTTATATTATTTTTGTTTTGTATACTTTATTTAACAAAAGTATTCTATATTTATTCAAAAAAAATTCAATATACTTCTTCGCCCCCCCCCCCCCTCAAAAATTTCCTGGATCCGCCCCTGCACGCCACGTGTACAAAAGGACATGTTAGACATGTCACTTTTTATCCACGTGGCATGCCACGTCGCACACCGTGATAGAATCATTTATCCTACTACGACGGAGGGTACAAAGTGGCACAAAAAGAAAACTTTAGGGTGTGTTTTGGTCAAAATAAAAAAATTGGGTGCAAAATGACATTCCGTACAAACTTAAGGGTGCAAAGTGACATTTATACCATAT
>AWWV01010409.1:0-111665 GCA_001974805.1 Corchorus capsularis
TTGTTTGTGGGCAGTTGGGGGAAGATTCTTCTTCTCCATCTTTGCAACAGGGTTTTTTGAAGGCAGAGCCCCAGAATCAGAATCATCAGTCATGACACGCTGGTGCTTTTTAGAATCAACCCATCGGCACATTTGACCATTCCTAGGAGGAACGGGCCTCCTTTCTTCACCGACCAATTAGGGTTTGGTTTTGGGTCGCATTGACGGTGCCTGATCGGAATCAGAGGTTGGCGCCGGTAACTCTGCACCGTCCGATAGAAAAGAGTAGTCTCTTGCAGCCTTGAGGAGGGCAGTTGAGGGTTTGGGTTTGGGTGCCTCAACGCGAAGGCGGTGTCCTTGTCCAAGTTTTGGTCTGGAAGCAGAGTTTGAGTTTTGGTTTAGACTAGATTGACTGGACATCTTGGACAACATAGGAGTAATATCCTTGTCTTTTAGTAACGCCTTGACTCTTTCAGAAATAAGCGTCTCAGTAGGGCCAAAGAAAGATCCCAAGTTATAATTTTTTCCTTGAGAAGAAACATCGGCGGCGCCGCCATTCCTTCTTCGGATAGATTCTTTCAGCCGCTGCCGTAACTCTAGCCAATCCCCCATCTTGTAATAGTAACTTCCTCACAACCACCACTCAACAAAACACTGATCAATTTTTGAAGGGGAAAGAAATAGAAAACCTAGAGGCTAGAGCCGAATTGTAAACTTGATTTGGCAATTGGATTAAGTATATATATATATACACCATCGGATTGGTTCAAATCCTAGTCCTAATTGGTTTAGGATAGGAGCCGAGATTGAATTTATTTGTTTTATTTATTTATTATCCTAATTGGATTAGGATAGGGATTTTTTTTTTTTTTTAAATTTCTTTTTGCAAAGGGCTTTGAATTTGATTGTTATGCTTTTGGTTAGCATTCCCCTTGCAGTAATCTGGGCAAATGCTGGTCAAATTCTTTTGTTCTTAAACCAAGATCCTGAAATATCAGCTGAAGCAGGACAGCCTAGCACTTTTGGTTTTGCCATCCAGGAATGCCACATCAGATTCTTACAGACACAAAACAATGTTGGTTATCTCGGGATTTACAACATTGCTTCATATTGATTGTGATTATAATTAATTTGATACTAGTAATTAACACAGACAGCTTTGACAATTGATCATTGATGGTTTTGCTATCTGGTCTTGTTCCCAATCCAAAGCTTGAAACATCTGTCCTGGCAATCAAGTTTGTTTGTGTTTCATTCCTTGCTAAGCTTGAAGAACAACTGGAAATTCTAATTGAGAATGATTTTCCAGCCTGAATACATGTTCTTCTTCTTCTTCTTCTTTAATATATGGCTCCTCTGACAAATATATTTTCTTTCCAACTCAGCACAAGAGCCTCCAATGAATCATGGTGGCCACTGAAGGAATTCTGGCAGGAACCGTCATGATTTTGGGTCCAAAAGTTTGGGGCTATTTGTACAGCAAATAGTGAAATATGTTGGAGAAATGTTGCTGATGATTGCATTCTCTCCCATTTTATTGATGGTATCCAATCCGTCCTTACAAGTTACTTTCTTCTCTCTAAACTTGATTTCCATTGAATTTTATTATAGTCTCTGTAAATAACAAAGATTATTGTTACAAAATATGAAATTGAAGGCGCTGCAAGGGGATGTGGTTGCCAAAAGATTGGGGCATATTATCTTATAGGCATCCCTTCTTCAACTATCCTCTAAGCACCAATTGGAGGGAAGGTAATATTTTAGTTTTTTATTACTTGTGTTTACGGTTTTCAAATATCTTAACTTGCTTTAGTTTTCTACACTTCCATGGTCGAGTTGGAGTAAATACATATAAATACAAAATCTCTGTGTTCCAAAATTTTGTTTGCAGGGGCTCTGGACACCACTCATTGTTTGTGCAAGCATCATGTTTAGCCATTGTAACTCTAAGCACTAATTGGGAGCAACAAGTAAACCTCTTTTGCTTATATATTGATTAACAATGCAAATACTCCTACTAGTAATCTATAATAATAATAATATTAACCTTGCTCCTAAACTTTTTTTTTTTAGAAAAAAAGTTGATAAACCCATGACTTTACTATTTAAAATTTGTTTAATAACTTTTTTCAAAAAAAAAAAGAAATTGTTTAATAACTCTAAATCAACCTTCTCTAGACATTTTAATTTCCCATTTGCTTTCAGTTCAAGTTTGCAGTCTCTAATTTTTTCCTCCACCAAAGTCTCTAATTTTTTTCCACACTTTAAGATTTAAGCAATCAAATTACTTTTTTATTATTTATATCACTTGGTTATTCAAATTTTACACATATATACAAAATATCATAATTCACAAGTTAATAAAATGAAACACTTAGAAATTTTATTTCTAAAACAATGAACAACACAAAATTTTTGCCTAAAAAAATCAATTTATTAAAACATTCATTTTTTTCTTTTCCTTTTCATTTTAAAACTAAACTAAATTATAGCTTTAAATTAAAAATCAACCAATAACGGATAAGGTAACTAAATAAACTTCCACCCGCTCAACTCCTACTGTTCTGTCCTACACAAAACGTTCTTCCTTCTGTCCTCCCAATGGCTTCAATCTGTTACTCTTCTTCCCTTTCCTTTCTTTCCCCTTCCAATTCTCCAAATCCAAACAAACCCTTCCCTTTTCCTTCAAAACTCCCCAACCCCAACCCATTTCCCTCCTTTCGGAGCTCCAAACTCCGAGCCGCCAACTCTGCCCCGGTCCAGGATGAACATTCTATGAGCATCGATAATCTCCACCAGTTTTTCGACCTTAATTTAGGCAGATGGACGGGTTCTTTCCATGTAATTTATTTATATCTTTATCAATTTTGAAATTGCCATTTTTTAGTAGTTATTTATTGCTATGATCTTAATTTAGTAAAAAACTATTTTTGAATTTCGCAGCAATTTGATGGGAATGGAAATCTATTACAAAAGATAAATACGAAGCTTTCAGCGAGTTCGTATGGAGAAGGTGAACTTATCAGTCTCATTCAAACGTAAGTTTTGCTTTTTCACTTTTCTATTTATTTGTTTGGGTGAACTTTTAAGTCAGATTGCCAGGGGTGGGATTTCAATGAGGGCATTTTTGCTTAAGAATTCTTTGTTCTCAATTTTTTTGGAATAAAATGTTTGTTTATATGTATTTTTTTCATTTAATGGAGCTTATATTTGATCAATGTGAAATCAAGAGAAATACCCACTGGTTACTATAGGTAGTAGATTCTTATGATTTTGCAATTTTCCTTTGCAAGTAGCTTGATAAAGTTGTATTTTTTAGGTTATATATAGAGCAGCCTCAATCAAGTACTTCAATATCTGGACATGATGAGGAGCCTGAGTGGGCAGAATACAAAATAAAAGAAACAAACATGTTTACTGCAGACAAGTATCAACAGGTGAGCTTTTCCAATCATTTGAGAATTTGAAACCCAATCCACTTTGATTTTTTTTTTAATCTGTATATAACTATATCTTAGCTTTAGAGTTTGTTATTTTCTCTTAGATTATCGATTATGTTTAGTCTGCAGATTGGCTTTTTCCCCAAAGAGAAGGCTTTTTCATTACGGTACCAAACTGCTGGCATGTTAGAAACTGTATTAAGGCAAGGGGTGTTGGGGGAAGATGATACAGGAGAGGAATCACCGAAGTAAGTGCTTTAACTCTCTGAAGGCATTCCTTTTATGTGTTGAATAATTATACATGGCAAAAATATCATAGCAGTCTTCCTCATTGAGCTGGAGCATGGATACTAAATCCGTGCATATGATTTGAACCGCTTGTGGTTTTGGTAAATAAATCTCGTCTGAGGTGCCAGTATGCTCAAAAACCAACTCTAATGTTTGATGTATGATTCAGGGTTGATGGTATGATAGATATTGTTTTCTAGAAACTTTCTAGTAACCTTAAGAAGGCATCTTGCAAATGTGTCTCATTCTCAAAACTTGAGTTGGATATGTCTTACTCGTGTAGATAATGTGGGCATCAGTAGCAGTGTGTCCTTACATTCTTCTTATCAAGTTGTTAGGGTTCTTAGCTCAAACTATCAAGCTAGTCTATTAGGGTGGCAATGCGACATGCTAGTTGACCTTTTTTCTCTTGGTATTTGGGGCTCATACCTCTAGTGGTGGAGAATGGTGATTAGCAATATCCTCTTGTATGATCTCAGATTTACATCATTGTGGAAGTGGTGAAAACAGGAACATCAATCTATAGATTGCTTAGAAAAATCTCTTAACTGATAGTCTTTGAGTATCAAGTTTGCATGAGCCAGTGGATCTCTGGACAATGTCTATTAGCTAATTAAGTAAATTATTTGTGGCACAATCACCCAGTTTCTAAAATGATGAGTTTGATTTCTGGACAAAATTAGCAAAATTAATTGCCTTTTAACAGTTATCTTCCTCTTATCTCCTGAGCAGCATATGCACATAGAGGTGCCTTCAACTAAAGAACTGATTCATTTTATTTTACAGAAATCTTAAGCTTCCCTCTCGTCGGCCTTCCCTTGTTTGTGAGAATTGCCTATATTCACAAGAAAAGGATGGGCGTGCAAGAGCCTTTCATATCATGGACCCACAAGGCTTTGTAGATATGCTTCTCATCTTCCTTGAGGATAGAGGTGATGGGCCGCTTTCTCATCCATCACTGGGCAATATGATGGTAATTAATCCTCCTCAACCACATTGCTTGAACTGACAATAAAACCAAACTTCGTTTTAGAGGATTGATGTATATAAAAGTGTCTGTTTGTTTGTTTGTTTTTTCCCTGATTGTAGGATGGCCAGGACCGTATCTTACCATTTCTTGGCAAGTGGGAAGGTCATTCTCTAACAAAGCGCAGTGGTGTTTATGGCGCCACAATTGCGGAAGCTGATACAGTTGCTTTACTTGAAATGGATGACAACAATAAGCTAATCCAGGTATGTGTCTGATAGTCTGTCTCTCCAAATGCTTCAAACCAAACACAAATACTTTACCTATTGTTTTAAAAGTGTAAGAGTCACCCAATGAAGTAGAAAATGATTTGTATGAGCTGCTTGACTGCAGCTATGGGATCTTGTTCTGTCATTTTGTAGTATATGCATGTGATGTACTGTATACTTAGAGGCAAGGGCTGCATCTTGGTTCTGTATTCACTTTTATGACGTTTAAAATTAGGGAAAAGAATATGCTTTCAATTTTTTGTTCTTTCCTGGGTTTGAGATTATAAATGCCACTTGCTTCAAGCCCAAACTCTACAGGTGGATATTGATTGTGTAGGCTACTGCTTTTTAACATGGTGATGCTCATTACAGTTGATTTTGTTATCATGAGACCTTTGTCTATTCTTTCCTTTATTTATTTTCTCTTTCTTGTTTCCTTATATACAAGGATATTACTACCATAGACGGTGAACGTGATGTAAGGACAAATGTGCATTGGAGGGGTAAAATCTCAAATAACTTGGCGGAATTCGAAGATGCATATCAGCTAACACTACTACCTGGGGGCATGTATATGGGATTTCCTTCTGATATTGCAAAAAGTGTAGCTGAATCCAAGTCATTCCATTTGGAGTTCTGCTGGGTTGAGGCACCCGGGAAGAGACAGAGACTGGTTCGAACTTATGATGCGGAGGGGTTGGTTGTCTCATCAACGTATTTTTCTGAGGTTAGAGTGTGAGTCTCCCTCCTACATCACTGCGTGCGCATTTCCATCCCCCTCTGCTGAATGTAGAACCCTTCTCTCACCAAAAATCCCTTGTGGTGAAGTTAAGATTTTGATGTAACATAAATGGAAGGAAAAACAGAGCTCCATTGTTGTAACTGGTTAGATAGTAAACATTTTTCCTAAATGATTACCCCATTCCTTATAAAGTCAAGTGAAGGAATCAAGTTTCAATTCTATCTCTAATACATTAAATATAAAATTCTTCTTAAGTAAAAAGTTGTGGAGTTGTTTATATGAAAAGCTTCATAAAAAAAAAAAAAAAAAAAGCTTCATAAATTATGTTGAAATTAAGTTGTTGAGTTGTTTGTAATATTCAATCTTTGCATCAGCCCTCTCGAATATAACATATATGGAGTTTCTTTTTTGGCACAAAAATATATGGAGTTTTTTTTTTTTTTAAGAACAATATATGGAGTTAGTTAGTTAGTTAATTTTTTTGTTGGCAATAGTTAGTTATTTTTTTAATGGCACAAATTATTTAGTGAATGGACACAAAGGTCAATAAATAAAAAGGAAATGGCAAAAAAAGGAAGAGAAAAAGAAAGGGTTAGGGTTGGAAGTTTGAAGAAGGATATTGTTATGTATAAAAGGGAAAAAATGAGAGAAAAAGAAGGCGGCGCCTTAGGCCGAGCGCTTCCCTCGTAAAAGAAGGGGTGGCGTGGTATTCCACGGGAGAGGTTACAAAATCGTGGCGCACGTTAGTGCGATAGGCGCATATTAAGACAGTTGGTTTCCTTTCCTTCTGTTGGGGATTCCATGGCCGCTTTGCTGCTTTAGTTTTTGCAGCTAAAGCGAGGGTATTGCCCTACATTTACTATCTTCTTTTCCTTTTTTTTTTAAAAAACTCTTCTTATTTTTTCTTCTTCCTTTTTCTTTTCCATTTTTTTTTCAGTTCCCATAATGGATTTGGGGTTTTGTTGTTATTTTTTTTCTTTTTTGATGAATTTTTCTATAAAATTTAATTTCTTTTTTCATGTGCCAGTCTTTCGTTTGTTCTTCATTTTGCTATTTTTTATTTCTATTTTTTGGTATTTATCAATCCTTTTTTTTTTCCTGGCACCAAGAAAGGAATTTGCTATTCATCAATCTTGTTTGATGAATATTTGAATTTTTATAAAGGGAAAATTAATGTGGATGAAAATAATTAAATACTGTTTTATTCATTTGCAGTAAGAGTAAAAAGAATTATGCTAGAGTTTCTTCATTTTGGAAAGATGAAACATTAAAGAATAAGGAGAAAAATCCTTTAAAAAAAAGGAAAGCAATCTCTCAAATGGAATTTGAATAGACATTTTTAGGTTTAAAAAAGAAGGGAAAAAAATAGTGGTGAATATTGAACAAGATTGTGCAACAATTGCTGCTAAAAAACAAAAATGCTTAGTTGATGAAATGGAATTTGAGGAGATATTTGGTTTATGTATGTATTGTATAGAACAAAATTGAAAAATCTATTGAAACAAAAATTGGGAAGCATTACAAATTGATCACAAAATTCTTCCTTTCCACTGAATTGTTGCATTTACATTCCTGAAATTCCTTTTTCTTTTTTTGATATACATTTGGTTTTAGCTCAGTGTAATAACAAGACAATGAATAATTATATTCAGTTTCAATTTTTGCTTCCCTGAAAGCCTGTACAACTAAGTTTTTGCCTGTCTTCATTTCCACCCATGCCTATGTAAAATTTTTCCACTTCTAGAAGGAAAGTCCCCTTGCCCATTCATTTCCTGCCAAAAGGAAAAAAACCCCAAATTCCATCAGTTTCCCCTGGTAATTTAGCCATAACTTTTCTACACAGAAAGAAATTTGATTTTCCTTTACCTCATTAGAACCTTGATCTTCGAGCTACTTGCGGGATTTGACTCTCATTCCTTTGCAGGAGTTCATCAACTTTATATGATTCTGTAACTAATGGCCCTGAATAATCAATTTTTACCTGCTGCAGATGAATGGAAACAGACAAGACAAAGAAAAGGTTAATGGGTAGCACAAAAGTTCAAAAAAGAAAAAAAAAACAAGAGATTCTGGTGAGAAATGGCAGATGAAGCCCTGTAATCTTTACCTTAGCATTGTTTACAGCAGATTCTTCTTGCTGATGTAATGGCATTGAGAAATCATTAGTTTGGTATACATCATTTGCACCTAAATAATCTGACCTATCAAACTGGTTCTGGACCTGCTGGTGGTGATCATTAGTTACATCAAAAGATCCATGCCTATTCATTCCCTTTCGCTGTGGCTCCTTCTGCTCCCTAGACTCTGTGTAATCAACTTCATCAGCTTCTTGATTCTCTTGTATTGGTAGGTGAAAGTTGTTAATATTTGAAAACCCTAAGTTGGATGAATCTGCATCACTAATTTGACTTAAGGAAGAAGGCTCATTGTATGATAGTTGAGATGAAGTATCTTTTCGCTTCTTTGCCCAGGAAAAGCTGCTTGGTCCTGTCATTGGTGGTGGAGCTGTGTAAATGTCACCATGGGATGATAGAGTTGTTACTTGAGAGGTTTCTGATCTTGTATCAAAGAAGGATGCATTCAACATCCCTATGAGTATACCGCCTTCTTGCTCTTTCGGGTTCTTATTGGAAAATTCAGTGTTGTGCTGCAAGTATATATCAGATAAAAACTATAAATAGTTAGCTCTTTCAGCTAATAGTAGTTTAGGGTGATCATTAGTTACATCAAATAGAGAATGACCTCTTTTGTTGCGGTTTTACTAAAGTTGTTTGGTTCTTGCAATGCTTTACGAGGTCTTCTTGTTTTTCTTGATAGTCCAGCATCTCGGATTCTTGATCCATTCTTCCTCCTAAAATTACAATGAACAAAAGATTCACGATTGAAGGTTTTCACACAAGTTTGATGCATAGATTATGAGATTGAAAGAACTGACAAATCATTCTTAACAGCTGCATTGGTGTAGACAAATGCAGCACAGAAACTTGATGCGCATTAACAGCTGCTGCAGCATAGGCCTAAACCATAGTTGAATCTCAAAGTCCCATGGGTTCTTGATGGTATATTTAGTGATGAATATAAGCATGCAACTATTCCAATTGGGACTTGAAAAAAAAAAAAAAGAGTGGGAATTTTACCTTCGCGCTTCATCGCGTTGTTTTGCATCAATCTCTTTATTAGGTGAATACTTTGGCAAGCTTGATGGACTGCAGGGATAAGGTTTTGAGTGGAAATACTGAAAGAGCCAAGAGGGGAAACAAATAAACATGGAATCAGAAAACTAATTAGCTCATACTAACTTTTGGTAATCATGCTGCCATAATACTAGAATTTAAGTCATATTTTTAGAATGCTAAGAAATTGCTGCATCATGAATTGAAGAGGCATTACCTCAGTCATTAGTGCTGAAGAGGCAGTCCCACGCTTATGGGGTTCTACTGAAAGGAGAATTTCTAACAAGCTCATTGCAGTTGCAGGAATACCTTTACACCTTTCTTGAAGAGAACTTTCATAAGGATGCTGAGGTTTAAACATGGTGGAATGAGGAAGCCTAAGCCTTTTCCAATAATCATCAGGAGGAGAACCACAAAGCTTAAAGATTTTATGCAGTTGCTCAACCTGCCAATTTAAGAAAAAACCAGTTAATGCTGCTGAAAAGGAATTTACTTGCTTTCCAAGTTAAGTCTGCAACATAATAACAGAATCACCTCAGTTCTCCCTTTAAGAATAGGCTTTCCCATGAGAAGTTCAGCAAAAACACAGCCTACACTCCATAAATCCACCGAGACTTCATAACATGTTGATCCCATCAGAAGTTCCGGAGGGCGATACCATAGAGTCACAACTCGACTAGTTAATTGATTTCTGTTCCTTGAAGTGAGGATGTTTGCCAATCCAAAATCCCCCAACTTGAGAATTCCTTGATTGTTTACTAAAATGTTTGATGCTTTAATATCTCTATGCATTATACCTCTCAAATGGCAATGCTCAAGTCCCAATAATAGCTGCTTCATATAGCACTTTACCTACACACACAAAAGGACAAATAAGATACTATGATATAAGCATAACCTATGCTTCTTCAAACCTATTAAGAAGATTGCAAAATGAACCTGTGCTTCAGTGAACTTGATATCGGGACAAGAAGATAGTCCGGCTAGGTCATGCTCCATGTACTCAAATACAAGGTATATAGTACTTGAAAACCGAGATGTGATAACACCTTCCAATTTCATGATATTTGGATGGTCAAGCCGGCGAAGAATTGTTATTTCTCGTGCCATAAACCTTATGCTTTCCGGCTGAAAGTTGTCGAAACGGACCTTTTTCAGCGCTACCATCCTCCCAGTTTCAACTTCGCGTGCTTGGAATACGCTGCTGTATGTACCTTGTCCAATCTACATGAACATTATTATGGATGGAAAAGAATTCTTGTCAATATCAATTATGACCAATGAACCAACCACCTATTGTAGAAACAATAAGAAAATAACAGAGAAATAAAAAAAAATCATCACCAGAAAAAACAAATCATACAATTGTGTACAACCATAAGCTAATATATCTTGTTACTGCTGTGCTTACTTTGCAGTTGGCACATTAGTCAGTTATTCCATACATTGTAATACCTAAATTTTGAATCAATAGAAGGAAAAAAATATATATATAACCCAAACAGCAAAATTTACTTGCTTCCCCAATCTTTTTCCAAAGAATTAAACATGAACTGTAGTTTGATATTCACCAATCATCCAACATATTAGTTCTTTAGAACAAAGTTATGAATCTCGTTTTGAAATGGATAATTCTAGCAGACAACCGAAAGTTTCAGAAGAAATGAAAATGTTTTTACGTTAGGAAACAATCTATTAATATTATCAACCATATAAATGGAAATGGAACATAGCATCTTTAAATGGCATATTATTATACATGTTTCAAAATCATGATTAAACAAAATTATACATTTGAAGGCATTTTGAGGGGAAGAAATAAAACAAGAGATAGATTCTAAAAACTTTAGCTACCTTGTCTAATTTCTCAAAAGCATCAGCCTGCAAAGGCACCCAACCATGTACGGCTTCACCGGCGGCAGAGCTGAGCCAAGCAGGCCACCCGGCGGCAACATGTTCAGCCTCAACAAACCTATGTGAAAAGCCTAATTTGAGGCTAAATGAGCCGCTCTTCCTACTAGAATTGGCCCTCTTTGATTTCCTCAAGCTGCTCTTTCGATGAAATGGGTTAATACTTTTACCATTTTCATCTAATCTCTCATCATCTCTTTCAATCTCAAACTTCCCAGAATGTGGTTTTGATGACGACGAAGAAGGAAATATCAAACCATGGCTATTGTTGTTGTGAGCCACTGAAACAGGGGAGGCTGCAACAATGGAGCGCCCTTGTTTGGAGTTAATGCAACCCATGTAGCCCGAAACCAAGATTGACCCAGATCAAAAAAATACAGGTCTGGGTCAAAAATGGATTAATCATCCCCACATTTACACCAAAAGTGTATTCATTTTTATCTGGGAAACCAGAGAGGAACAAAGAGAGAAAAGAAAAGAAAAGAAAAAAACAGAGAAAACAGGGCAAAAACAGAGATACAGGAAAGGGGAAAACAGAGGAAAAACAGGGGAAGTGAGTTTTGTTTGTTTTTCTTCCTTTCCTTTTTTTTCTTTGATCAGTCTGTCTTGGTCATTGTTTGCGAGATCTGCGGAGGGAACAGATGGATACCAAAGGAAGAGAAAGAAGGAGAAAGAGAGAGATTCGTGGGTCCATAATGGCACACCTTTTGTTGTTAGATTAGAATGGGAGGTTTCTTGTTTTTGCAAAAGCTTGAAAACGTGACCGTTGAGAAGTTTTCTTCGTTTTTCTGTTATCCTATTTCGTTTTCACTCAGTCTCTCGGACAGACAGAGCAACTTCTCTTATATATATAAAGCAAAAAATAGAATATATTTCATAGAATTTAAAAAACAGGGAATGAGAGAATTTTGGGAGATATTATTAAATAGTATATACCTCCTCTTATTCGCAATTCCTGGATAAGGAGGTATTAAAATTTACGACCTCCTTCCTTTGGAGTTTGTACAACTTAAAACTGTCTATCAATGAAGGATGGTGACTCAAGATAATCTGAAACCGAGTAGTATCTTCTATCACAAGTTCAAATCTGCTTGTGACAACGTCACTGACAAATTACATTAATGATTGATGAATTGATAGGAATGGCTAATCTAATGTGTATTAATTTCTCAAATTTTGGAGTTGTTACTTGTATCATGGGTTGGAAAATAGAATGTTGTAGGCCAACTGTTCCAACAGATCCACCGCTAATGCAATCTTGTTAAGAAATGTGGTTTGAAAGATTGATGATGATTGGTTAAGTTAATCATTTAATCATTTAGGAGGATTAAGTGGAGATGATTAGTATACTTAATTATTGCTATATTTAAGTGAGTTAATAAAGGGTGCCTTGGAATTCTGTGTTAAAGTTCTTCAAGGATTTGTTGTTACATCTTTTAATGGGTCCATACTTTATTTTAAAGAAACTATCACTAAGATGTTAGGGAAGCATTTTAACAATTTTGCAGTCTTTTTAGGTGTCATTTTGATACTTTTTGAAGGGTTTAGTTTGGACAAATCTTTAAAATGAAATGCTTTAGTACACACTTCATTCATTCAAATAAGTGAAGTGACTTATGGATTACAAAACTTGGGATAAGCATAAGCATAAAGGATTTTTGTTTTTCTTTTAAATTTAGATATACAAATCCCTCAAAGCCAAGAAGCAATGCCTGACATAGTTAGGACTAGGAGGACTCTCCCATTCTTTATCGATGAGTAACAAAAAAAAATTAATAATTAGTGCATGATTTTTTCACTACCCAATTTTCGAAATTCAAAAAAGAAAAAGGGAAAAACAGGAAAAGAAAAATTTTGGATAAGCAAACAATTTAAGAAACTAGTAGTGATGTTGTCAAAGAATTTAATAAATAAAGTAATAAGGTCTAAAAGGCAAAGGCAGCCAATTGGCTCAAAAGCATGGGCTAAGACCTAAAAGTTTGAACACCATGGAAGAAGAAAATGGAAATGGTTGAGATGATCTTTCTTAAGGGTGGGGTTTATGGCCTTATTGTCAAATTATGTGAGGAGAAAGCAACAATCAATTTGTTTGTTGGAGTTGGGGTCGAAAAACAAAAGCCATCTCTAGTTTTCTTATAAATGAATTCATGGACTTGGTTGGACCAAACTTGGTAATGTTTGTGGTCACACCAGAAACATATTCTTCACAAAAATCTTCTAACTCGAATACCTAAAGTTCTCACCAATCTGTTTCCAGATTAAGATAACTATATTTTAGAAGGAAGAAATCAAATCTTGACATTGTTTTGAATCTTCTAATAGGCTCTAATGCTGTCTTAAAAGGGAATTATTTATATAGACAAAAAGTGTCCTTGGTCAATAAAAATTGGGTTGCCATGACAGAAAAGAAAAAGCTTGAAAAAGTTATAAAGTAGTAACAATTATCTGGTCTCAAACACATGTATATTATGGCTAAGCTCCTGGAAAACAAAGTTTCTCAGGCTGCTCGCCTACCGACATCCCAATGCTAGAAAACAAACACAAATCAATCTTATGCATTAGGTTATGTCCAAATAAAATTATGATATATAGATCTATTGCCATAAACATCCAAGAAAACCTGGCCTTTAACAGATATAAGGGAGCCCTGGTTTTTGAATTTTGGTTAATTGGCCTATAGATCAAATACTTATTGTTAACTGAATCTACAAAATAAATCAATCCAGCAGCAACATGCCTAGGAACTTGAACAACACCTAACATTTGTTATCTTCTTCAAAGGACTGTTAACAAATATACAGCAATACTTAAAAATTTCAATATACAAAACTGGGTAGTCAATAGAGCACTTGTAGTTAATCAAATTATATTGCAGCAGCATTTGAATTTCATCACCTTTTGTTTACAGTTGCTGCTATATATATATGTTTTTTTTATTTCATAGCCGTGTTAGTTGGCTGGGATCAGCAGCTGAACAGGTTAATCGGGGGAGTTAAAGTGTTAAACTCTTATTTGCTCCTCTTTCAGCCTCAAAACTGCTGGTCCCTGGACAGTGTTTCGAAAATCTATCTCTTGAAGTAAAGAATGCTTCTCAGCCGCCATCTTTTGGGGTTTTGGCTGTGGCAAATTATTGTTGACCGTGTTGTGGCTGCTATTTCTAGCTGCTGGGACATCATGATTATGCTTTCCCTCGTACGTTGTTATGACAGCTTTGGGATCTGTTGAAGCTCTTTCCACATGCTTCCGAACATTGCATCCTGCACTCGTGCATTTGTAATAGCTCCTGCAGGAAAAAAATTTACATGCATCAGAAATAATCCCCAAATGGCAGAGAACTTGTTATTAAAGTACAGCTAGCACAAAAGCAAAATATTATTAATCCAGGAAGGAAGATGAAGCAGATCATGCAGATGCAGAGCACAGGAATTGACTGGCCAGAACACTACATCAATTCCTAGTACTGCAGGTAACAGGGATTCAAGTGCTTTTCTACATAACAAATGGTTTAGCCCTCACCTTCCCACAAACCATCCTTGGTGAAGGTGGGATTAAATCAGAGACCCTTGATAGAACCCTTATTTTGTTAAAAAAATTAATAATACAAATATTAATATCTTTTACCACCAATCGATGTTAACATGGTCAAGAGAAAGTAGTTGGTTACAATATATATTGTTTATATGGGAAATAGGGGACAAAGAGGCTGCAAAATGATAATTTAGGCTCAGCATGTTATTAGATAAAATAGATGGATTAATTCACTATAATACATGTATCTACAACAAGATAAATTTATATCTACATGCAAATTTATCAAATCAGTATTAGATAAACGGGGAGATAAGGTTGATGACGGTACCATCTATTCTGTGATTAGAATTCTTTGAACTTTAGATTAGTTTGTTATTTGTGGTTGGGTTGGAAAAGTGTGATCTAGCAATTTTATGGCTGCTTACAAGGCTACCTTGCCATTTTAAGTTTCCTCAATTCAGCCAATTTTCAGTCAATATGCACCAGAAAATCTAGCCAATATCTATTGATTGCAGAAAGTGAAGAAAGCCTTTTGCTATAACAAGCATGCCCAAGGTCTTTTTTCAATTTAGTAAGTCTAAACACAAGAAAGATCAAAACTCACAATGATCATTATGCCTAGTATTGAGATCTCCATGAAATTAGACCACACAGCTTTAGATCAATTCTAATTCGTTAGATAAATCAAGCAGTCAATTTGCCATTGTAAAGGACTTAGTAGTTTATACTCCTACTCGTGCTAAAACATCATTAGCTATAGATTTGTTCATGTTAAAGTAGTTGTAGAGGTAAATACTGTCAGTTACAGATGCTTCAGTTTATAAGGAGAAAATCCTATAAGAATGGATATAGAATATCTTGAACAGAAAGGCAGGCAAAATCACACAAAGGAATTCATGCCATAAAGAAATCATTAGAATCGTATGCCAAAAAACATATATATAGTTCATCGCACCTTGGATGAGGGTTTCCTTTGACCACTTTCTGCCCATATTTGCGCCACCTATAGCCATCGTCTAAAAGGTCAACTTCACTTCTTGTTTGCACAATTATTTTTGGTTCTGTGACTGTCTTGTGTGACAAGACTACCGCAGATTCCCCTGTAGTATTCCTGCAGTCAAAAAGCACAACAGTCTCAAAATAATGAACAACAAAGGAAAAATGAAGTTGCAGTATCAGTTACAACTGGATTCAAAACGTACCTTCTTTTCGCATTTGGTTCATCATCATCTCTCTCTTCTCTACTTTCTCCATCACAAGCTTCCTCACTGTCACTTGGCATTTCTGCAGCCACTTGAGTAGACTCATAAGTTTTTGCAGGTATGGTATGAGCTGGGACAGTTTCACTTAACTTGTTCAAATTTCCCGCTACACCTTGAGATCCTAGTTCAGAATTTGCATTTCCATCATTTCCCCCCTTTGCTTGTTTATTTGGTTGAGGCTTTTCATGATTGTGTGCTCCTTTGTAGATAATTTCAGTTATTTGGCCATCAGCAGATCGCTCAACCTTCTTTTTGACAGGGCAATTCAAATGTGTACACTTATAGTAGCTTCGTGGATACTCACAGCCTTTAATAGGCTTCTGCCCATACTTACGCCAGTTGTAGCCATCTTCAGCAGGTTTATCCACAGCCACAGAAGGCTGGTTTTTCCTGTCAGATTGAGAAGCTTCGGAGTATTCCATTCCAGAACTTTGAGGTTCAGAGGCTGGAGGAGGCATCTGTTGTGAAGCTTCTTCAGGATTCAGGGATGGACGATGGTTCAATGACTCTGAAGGAGCTGGTGCTGACAAAGTTTGATATTCTGCTTGTGCACGCACATGAGATTGAGCAAAGGCAGCCTGAGCTGTAACCTGTGCCAATGCTTGCTGGTGGGATATTCCAAAAGGACTCTGCACATATTATGGAACAAAAGTTTGGTAAACCGATAATCATTCAAATAAAAATTCTATATATATATATGCCATCAATATCACTCAAATTGACACAGTAACTATGATTCTGATGACATTCAAGACAGAATAAGCAGGTCATCACTTGTCCAACTTCTGGGATCAATTTCTATATATGACAAAATCTCATTAGTTCTATATGAAGGCTTAAATGTAAGGGAATACACAAATCAAATAATCAATAACTCAAATCTGTATCTAGACCTTAATAAATGGTATTCCATTAAACTCTGGTGTTATCAACAACAAGTTTCAATGTGGCAATATAAGATTCAGCTTCAATGTCTCTAGCAACATTAGAACCGGTAAATTATATTTTTGTTAAAGAGGTATTCACCATTTTCAACCATTTCAAAGTCTCATGCTAAACTACAAAAAGGTCTGGATTCTTATACGTCTCGGTTCATCAGACTAAGAAAAAGAATACACAAGCTGCTCATAAATATAGAGGTGCTTAAGAGATCAATTAATTGATCAATGATGAGTTCTAAATTCAGTGACTGAAAGAACATATCTTTAAGCATATATAAGGTCTTGACAACCATCAATATCCAAGAAGAGAGAGAAAGAAAATTCCCACAGTTCATTAACAGGCTAAATCTACATTTAACCAAGGAATCATAAAACCTTCAAAAACTGCATTGAAACCCAAGATAACTACCTAAAATCATTTACCCTTAACCTATGTAATTATAATCCATCTTTTCTCTCCTTTTGTTTTCCATATAACAACAATATGAAAGCAGACCCAAAATTGAAAAACAGAATTTGACTCAATTTACCTGAGGAGAAAGAGGAAAGAAGGCAGGAGAATTAAGCAAACCAGAAGGGCTTAGCCCGGGAGGCACGGTGAACCAAGGAGACCTAGCAGCCGCCATATTCAAAGGCGGCCTAGTCTGCTTAAACCCAGGAGGACTCTTTTCACCTCCATCCTTAAAACCCATTTCCATAAAACCATCCATGGGATTGTAAGGTGTTCTAGCTCCAGGTGAAGCCATAGCTCCAGCTAAAAGCTGAGAAAAAGACCTATTCTCTGTTGAGTCAGGGTCAGAGAAAAAAGCTGAAACCAAAGTCATAGGCCCTGGACTTAGCCCTGAACCACCTGAAAACAAGCCATCCATGGCTGGTCTTGGCGGTAAAGTTATTGTTGGACGCGTTGGAGCTGAAAGCTTTGATCTTGTTCCTTGCTCTGCCATTTTTCCCCTGCTATTTCCCCTGTTTTGCTCTGTTTCTTTTTCCCTGTTTCTGTGTTTATATTAATCAGAGAAAAAGAAAAAACAGAGAAAAGATTGTCTCTTTGTTTCCTTTGTTTCTCTGATTCTCAAATTTTGTTGTTTCTGTCTTTGTATAAATTGGTTGGTTCTTCTAATAGTTTCGTGTTATCTTCAACTTTGAGTGGAAAGTCTAAAGAGGCGAAATGAGAATGACATTTTTTTCTCTTTTAATCTTTTTATTACATTATTATTATATTATATTATATTATTATATTAAATTAATTAATTTCTTCGTTGATTTTATTACATAGCTTTTCACGATTAACTAAAATAAAACTAATTAAAATAAATACTAAATAAGAACAAATGTTAATTTTGGATTAAAAATTGATAAAAAAGTCAATGGAATGATTATATCGGCTAAGAAATTACTTTTTTCAATAATAGCTAAAATATTGTTTAATCCAAATAATTTTCATAGTTTTACCTTTAGATTGTTTTATTATTAGGAGTATTAAAAAATTACAATAAGGTACTACTCGCTTATTTCAAAATTAGGACTAATAAAAAGTACTACGTGTCAAATGACGGTATAAACTATAAACAAAGAGTATAAAAAATAGTAATAGACTTAAATGGTTATCGATTCATGAGTTTATTATACGAATTTATTTATTTATTTTTCCATATTTTTGATAATTTCATGTTTTTCAAAAATTACATAATTGGCAATACCATTTTACCACAAGTTTATAGTATAAAATTGATTTTTCTGTTTGATTTTATTTATAAATGAAATTTGATATAGTGTATATATATATATATATATATATATATATATGTGACATTGAGACAAGACATAAGGTCATGCTGCCATGTCACAAAGCAATTGACATAATATAATTTTTATCTTATTCTATTTTCAAGTTTTATGTCATGCCTTGTGTGATATTAAATTCAATGTACCGTAAATAAACTTATATAAAAAGTATCAAATACATGAATAAATAATGAAATTTTAAAATAATGTCAATCGAGCAAGATTTGTCCACTTGGAGACCCAATTTGGGGTTGGAAACTTGAAATTGAATGGTAGGAGGTAGAAAAAAAAAAAAAGGAAAGAAAATGGAGGTACCACAAAAACCTTGTGCTTTGAAACTTTGGGTATGGCTAAGTAAGATGTCAAAAAGACAGCCAAGAAAAGGGAGAGTCGATGAATTGACTTGTTGCCTTCCAAGACCGGCATTTATAGTTCTGTAGACAAGAAGACGACCAAATATCAACCACTTGGAACAACTAGGAAAATTAAATCATGTCCTAACTCCTAATCACTTTAAAAGTGGATCTCTCCCCTTGATTTTTTTTATGAACATCTTGTAAATTTAAACAAAATTTTACAAATTCATTAACTCGATGATGTAATGTATCCGTCTTACCGATTTAAAATCAATATTGTTCGAGTGAGTAAGTTCACCCTATGAGTGTAAATTTAAATATTTAAATAAAAAGAAAAATCTTAGACAAATTTTTTTTTTTAAAAAAAGGGAAACCGATTTCCTAAAAAGAAGAAAAAAGTTAGTAGTACGAAACGCATCGTTTAGGGAAGAGGGGGATCATGTGGATGTCATGCACAACAACTTTACCCTAGCGAATGTTGATCTTAACGCAAAGGGTGAAGTTAAACTTGTTGGGATAGAAACTCGTTCACTTCATTCCGAAGAATTGAGTGAGAAAAGAAAGAGTGAAATTTATCAAAATTCTCTGAATTGTATTATCTCTATTATGCTTGAGATGTGCTACGGAGATTTTGCAAGCATCCTACTACACCTTGCGCATCTTATGCAATATTTGAAAGATTTTTCAAGATTTAAGGACTTCGTGCTCAATCACTCTTTCTTTTGGGATGATATGAAGCTTTATAGGGTTATCTTTTCTTTAGATAATTTAAGTAAGGAGAATCCATATGCTAATGGATTGCTCCAAAACGCCATACCCCCTGGATTCAAATGGAAGGATATACTGTGATCACAATTCCTTAATAATGATAGTGTTCAAGACGATGTCAAAGATGTTAAAGTTGTTGAAGATTTTAAACGAGAAGTGGAAACCGCTTATTACCATGGATCAGATGGTAGTTCGAGTGTTTATAAAGATGATGGCTCGGGTTTCACCAAATTTCTTCGAAATATTTTACAGCATTACAAAAAGCCTCCATTCGATGATGTTGGAAAATCGATCAAGAACAATTTATTCACTGCCGAGGTTCAGGTATTGCTTAATATCCTTAACCCCTGTTTTATCCCTCACTTAGCCTTTGTTCTTGCCTCTGAAGAAGTTTGTCGGCATGTATTGTTTGAACCTGAAGGCTAATCTCATGGTTTAGGAATTGGTTATATGGTTTAGAACAAGACATGTATGGGTAGGCTTAGGCTTTTTTTCTTTGTTTTTCTAATTTTTTTTTTTTTGTTTTTTTATAGTGCTTGAACTGAAACTTCGGTTATGTGTAATGCTACTATACCCTATGAGTGTAAATATCTCATTGTGATTGTGATGCTTTATTTCACATTTTTGAGCCAGAGTTAATAATAGATACAAATAGCTCTTATGAATATATTTTGTCAATTATATGGATTTGTTTAGGACACCATGTTGAGTTTATTTTATCAATTATATGGATTTGTTTAGGACACCATGTTGAGTTGAGATCATATATAGTATTATTTAAGAAAAAAAGACCTCATAAAAGAAAGATAGTATTACTTTTATAGTAGTTATTATCAAACTATGATCCACTTCTAAGGTAAGGTCCTAACATGTTTGGGATTTGAATTGTCTTGATGAAACTCTCCTCTGTCAATTCAGTTTAATTAATAAGATCTAGGGATATACAATTTATAAAACTATTAACAAATGGAAGGATCCACTTACACCAAATGTAAAACTCTTATTTTACACTATTTTTTGGACCCTTGAATCAAATTTTTATTTATTAGTATTTATATTTACTAAAAAAGATAATAGATGTATGAAAGAAATGGTAAAAATAGTAGGAGAAACTTATGTACCACTCGAGTAATATCTGTGCCAAGAAGAACAAAATCCAAAGTTGCTATCAATTGCAAATAATGTGGAAGTCTAATAGAGACCATTGACTTGATTTCTTTTGTAGTACGTGGACAAAGTTCAACCCTAAAATGACTCCAATTTAACCTTTTTCCGGTTTAACACAAAAAAACACCCCTCTCCCGAAACATCTATGTGATATTCCCCTTATTTTTATTTTTTATATTATTAATTATACATTATTATAGAATATTTTTTTCACATCAATTATTTTTATGATTTTATCAATAGTAAGAATGATTGATTTTAAACATTTGACAATGTCATATGGAACTTGAGATTCCATTTATATATTTTGCAAGGTGCATGAATCTCAACTATCGTTAATTTTTTTTGTTTTCCATGTTACATTTAATATCCTCTTAAAAAAAATTCATTTGAATGTTTATTTTCTTAAACAGAAATTTCTTTTCTCATAATTCTCTTGAAAAAAAAATTCATTTTGATCCTTTCCAAAATATATGAAATGCCAAGTGATCCCGGGCGGGTTCGAGATGTTGACTTTTTAGGTCAATTCGGATAATTTCGGGTTTGGATTCGGCCGGATTCGACCGAATTTCGGGTTCATTTTACCAACTCTACGAGTGAATGAATTTTGACATGGAATTACATTTATAATAATGTGAAATGTACATGAACAATACGACACTTTTGACCACAATTTGAATAAAAAAAAAGGGTCAAGATATATATAGAATTATTTTAAAAGAAATAAACTTAGAATATAAGCTAGAGCATTGCAAAAAATTAGAAAGATTAATGGAAGTATAAATGGTTTAGGATCCCATAAGTTGAATTTACCTATAAGTATTGTGTCAAATTATATTGTAGGACATGAATGAGCTAAGTTAATAATAAATATAGTAATGAGACAGTACTCCAGCACAACTTGAAAAATAAAAAATAAAAAACCCTCAAAATTGTCTCATTCATTAATTATGGAGTTCGATTATCTTGATTCTTCTGTAACTACAAACATGATCGAGTGAGTTCAAATATTTCAATTTTCTTGTACCAAAAAGAAAAAAATCACGGTTGAGATCAAACCACGTAATTACAGATTATGAATTTGAGTTAAGTTACCAAATGAGATTTCAACTGATCATTGTATATATCTTTTCTTTTGAAAACGATCGAATTATATGATTTTGGACTTTCAAACTCAGCTTGACTTGATTGAGTGAGCCCCTTAAGCTAACAGATTTTGCCCCTTAAACTCAGCTTGACTTTATATATATATCTGAATATAAAGTGTAAGCAATTACATCATATATATAATGCCGTATAACATTTTACAAACTTTAGAATTTTATTATTAGTTAGCTTTATATGCCAGCAGCCAGCTTATTTTCCAGCACGCCTTCTTCCCTTAATTTTTCCACGAAAATAAATTAATAATTGCGTGGGAAAAGGAAAACAAATGAAAACGTGAAATATTATAAGCTCAGCAGTAGCAATTGAGGTGATGAATAGCACCAACCCTTACCCTGGGGACCAAATTATCTTAACTAGTCGAAGAAGAGTTATCCATTTTCATTTTTGGATTGGATCAATCTTTATGTGTTGGGACCCATATTTTATGAATTTATTACTATGATATTTTCTATTGCAACTTGGGTACCTAATATTATGCAGATCAATTCATGATAGCTACCTTTCATGAGGATTCCCAACTTTTCTTCCAATTGTGCTAAAATACCTAAGCATGCCTCATCATGGACATGGTAGAGTTGAACCCTAAATATCTCTTCATCATTTTACTCTTTTTGTGCCAATATTGATTTATCAATTATATTGTTATCTCATGTACATCTGTGTTCTTAGCTTAACTTGTAGATGCATAATATCCGGATCATGAGTTGAACTCGAAGGCAGCCTCGAGGGAATTTTTTTTTTTTTCAATATTTGCATTATTTCCTATATTAACTCAAAATATCATGTTGCAATATGGCTGCAATCGATTAGAAAAATTGCCAATATGTATTTAATTAATACAAGGTTAGTGAGACCAGCAGGCCATGTTATATTAACCATTTGGTTTAAATTATTCTTCTATATATGGCCAAATTAAAAGGGATGATGCATGCATTTATGTACAATAGAGTTAAAGGATGAAATAAAATTCAAATGAGTTTCCTTACATGCAGAGCAAAACTCTCAAAATCTTAACAATAATAGATAATCTCTTCAATGGCTGCTTATATCCAACTTGTCCTCCTGGATACCGACATTGACCCTGCCCATTTAATACTATTATTGTATCAAATTAAACAATGGGCAGTTGAATCTTAAGGTAGCCCACAATATATTTTCTCATTAATATTTTCAAACATCTAATGAGAATTTTTACAGGGCAAATACGATAGTATCTATCAATTGAGTTAACAACATGAGTAATCCACGATTATTATTAATTAATATATAATCTAACAAATGTGAAATGAAAGCATTTTACATTTAACCTCAGTTTTTTCAACTTCAAACTAAATTATGTAATTATTCCACTAAAATAATTTAATTAAAGAGCTAAAATCAATGAAAATGCCCATAATGCCAGCTGAGAAAATAAATTAGTTATACCCAACAAAAGTTCATGGTTCAAATTATTCAATTTTAATACTAGTATGTCAACAACAAGGCAACAACAATGGGGTAATATAAAACATAATGGCTTATAATTACTTATTAGCCTTTTGTCCCATGCACCGTAGCGCTAAGAACTCTTTGTCCAAAACAATAATTGTGACAATTTGCCCCTTAAAATTTTCAAATTCATGACAATTTGCTTCATCGTAAAGGGATAAATTGTCTTGAATTTTGAGAAGTTGAAGTCCTAAATTTGGAGATTCAGGGTAAGTTATGGTCATTTAAAGTTTAAGGAGCAAAATTTCCTTGACGATGTAGTTTAGGGGCAGCGATTTATTTTTTCATTTTAGTAGAAAAAAATGTAGTTTAGGGCAAAATATAATTAAAAAAGAAGAATGAACTAGATATTTAATTTTTTGGACGGTATAACCTAATTCTTATCACTCACAAATAATATGATAAAGTGACATGTAGTCCATTTATTATGAATATATATACTAAATAGTATTTGAAAGACCCAGGAAATTTATCAAAGGCCCCTTTTGAGGATCGATGAGAAGACTCTATTTGAACTCTTTTTGTCCTTTTCTGTCTTTTCTCACTTGCCAAATTACTAAGAAGACCCTAGATTAGTTTCTAGCCAATTCTTGCCCTTGAGCCATTTTTTGTAATTAAATGTTATAATAAATGTTCTAGAATTGTAACCTCTCTTCAGGCCTTTCATGTCCATATGAAGAAGAGAGTAAACTTAGTTTTTGTTTAAGTGCTACACACTTTAGAGGAGGAAACAAAATTGAAGCTATTGCACCTGTCCATGTACAAACTAATATTTACTATTTATTGCTAATTTTCGGGCATATGCTCAATGTTAATAGCATAACCTTTTGAAGATGCAACACATTTAAAATCATAGTACTTTCGAACTTTCCTACGCATCAAATTAACAATTTAATTTGAATAGAAAATTGTTCAAAAAAGTAAATTTTTGAATGTCCGACGCGTCAGCACGGGTCGATCCACTTGTAATAATTAATTGAACAGTCCAATTCATTAGACATTTTAGCAAATTCCAAAAGAAAAAAAAATACCAAGTTGCTTGTATTGTAGTAAATGGGTTGTTTGAGAGGGCAGGGCATATATAAGGAGTACGGACAGCAGAAATAGAAATGGACGTGGTTGCAATCAAGTTGTAAAACTGTCCAGCATTCGACTTGAAGGATTTGTTGGAGGCCAACACCCAACTTTTGACATCTTTCTCTTTTCTTTAATTTTAAATCAAACACAAACACGGTTTGCATTCACATAGTTCACAACTTGCCAATTTCTATTTAATTGCTACTATGTTCCATCATTAATAAGAAAGAGAAAGAATTGGAAAAAAAAGGGGAAATCTGTCAACTTATATAGGCCTTTGTTCTGATGTGGAGATTTTTGAAGTCTCCTGTTTGCACGCCAAAGAAAGCTAATATATGGATTTTACAACTCAATTGTATAATCAACTCAAAAGAAAAATTTTAAAAAAGAAGTCAAGATCATGAAATTTTATAATTAAAGCAATTGAATTAATGATTCTAAACAAAATGAAAAGAAAACAAAATTAATAGTCGATAATATACCAATAGATTGAAAAGCATTTGTGTTTTATTATTCCTTTTTCTTTATTTTAACAATGTAAAAAAAAGCAATTACAAGAAACTAAAAAATTCATCAACAAATTTAACATCTACTAACATCTAAGATAAATCAAATGTTAAATACAAATTAATTATGTGGCAATGACAAGTGTTGTAATGGACGTTTGGTTTCAGAGAATTTTACATTAACCTTAGGAAATAGGGTAGAATACTAATGGTGCCAACAGGTTAGATTAAAAAGTGGATGATTTATTTATCTAGAAAGAAAAGTTAGATATGGCTTAATTGGTCATTTTAAAAAATATAGAGGACCAAAAGAGCATTTTATACCATTTATTATATTGATATTTTCTTAATGAATATATATAGAGCTGTCAAAAGCTGACCCAAACTCGAGAACCCGCCCAATCCGCCCGAACCCAAACCCGTCCAATCCGATTTGACCAGAAAAAGTAAACGACCCGAACCCGTCCGAACTGAGACCCGCAACCCAGATGACCTGAGACCCGAATGACCCGTAACCCAGATGACCCGAAACCCAGATGACCCGAGACCCGTATGACCCGAAACCCGAATAACCCGAGAAGTTAACTCGAATGACCCGAGAATATTATAAACTAAAATTATCTTTTATTCAATAAGATTTATAATTTTACTTATTCTAAATCATCATTTATTCAATACAATTAATATTATTGTTATAATTTTACCTATTATAAATCATGATTAAATTTGCTAAAATTCATTATATGAACAATAATTATATGAACAACCACTAAAATTAAATCAGTTATATGCATAATTTATGATAAATTTATAATTAGTAATTTATTTTTTTAAAATAATGAATAAATAGTAATACTTACTTCGTAATTTCTTGGTGATTTTATCTATTGGGTACTACGACTGTACTAATAATCTAGCTAGTAAGGGTTGTAATTCTATTTTCATTGTTCATGGATAGTTATATTATTAATTAATTTATAACGAGATGGGTAGCCCGCGCTAGCGCGTCGGGCGTCTTTTTATTTTATTTATTTATTTTTTTGCTCTTCGTGCAATTCATCCTTGAATCAAATATGGTTTTGTTGGTCTTTTCTATATTTAATACATAAATATAATTTCTTTCTTATCTACTCTTACTTCATTCGACAATCATGTCCTGTTTTTAGCTCTTGCTCTTTTGGCATTTGGAAATTAGTAAAACAATTAGAATGATGATTATATAAAAGTCCAATGATAAGAATGATGGTTCTTATCAAATATGGTATGGTATGCTACGATTACCTCTAATGATCTTATGACTCTGAATATCCAATGAGCTCTTGGATTTTAAGTCTTTGATAGGTTAATTATAAATTTGAATAGTTTTAGCTATCAAATTGTATATGTAATGGAATGATTGTTAATTATTTACTTAAAATAAAATATCATTCAATCTTTGAATCAAATATGGTTTTGTTGGTCTTTTCTATATGATGGTTATATAAAAGTCCAAAGATAAGAATGATGGTTCTTGTCAAATTGTATATGTAATGGAATGATTGTTAATTATTTACTTAAAATAAAATATCATTCAACACTTAAAATGAATGAAAGTTGAGTAGGAAAAACGATTGTAACATTTTTTCCTTGTAATCATCTTTTTTATAATCTTCTTGTCTAATCAAAAATGAGGATGAAGGGGAATAATAGGTAGTATGTAGGCTAATGTCATTAGTAGGCTTGAATATTGAGAAGATAATTCCCTTTTAATCATTTTTTTTTTCTAATCTTCTTGTGTAATCAAAAAAATGAGGATGAAAATGAATAATTAAGTATTAATTAGCTATTGAGCACTGCTAGACGCCCCGCCAATCTGCCCCGCAACCAGTGTCGCGCCTGACGTGGCTTGTGACACGTCACCATAGGGTTAAACGCAGTTTTCATCCACTCTGTTACCTCCGTCTCCTTCTTCCTCATCTGTTTCCTGATCCTCTTTCTCTATCCACTCAAACATGAGCTCACAAAACATGCCAGCCACAGTGAAAAATTATTATCATGAAAAATAGTCGAAAAAATAATTACATTATCAACTCAAAAACCCCATAGCAGATCCATCATCCATGTCAAAACACCCATTTAACCCCAGCAAAAAATCTTTTTTTTTAATCATGATATATTTAATAGAAAACTCAAAACTTAAACATTGCTTAATGGGTGAATATACCCAATATAAAAATTAAAATTCTCAGGAAAGTTTCTTTTTCCTCTTACAGTACTACCAAATTTGGTTTTTTTTTTTTTTGAAAGGCAAGTTTGATTAATTTTTGGTATCCCATCGGTATCCAGGGCTTAGCCCTGGCTAAGCCGGATCCGATTTTTAATTCCATTCCGTAAGTGAAGCTTTTAAAGAGATTGGATTACAAAAAGTCACAGTCTTTCCAACTCAAACTGGGATTGCAGAACAGAGAAAGATGATTACAGCCAAAGCCAAAGCAGAAGCCATATCAATCGCCATGCCCAACAATATTGTATTTGAATATCACTCCTTGCTCCAAAAACTTCAAACTATCTGTTTGATTAATTGGAGATGAAAGAGTTCTAAAAGATTTTATTTTTTTCAGGAAGAGAATAGAATTTGACAGAGAGAAGATTAACGACGTTTACAAAATCCGCAAAACACTCAACAAATGCTTAGCTGTCAGGAACACGTCAGGCAGGATCTCTTTGGCGGGATGTATCGGCGGGGCATGGAGCATTTTTCTTAGCTATTATTCCCTTTTAATCATAATGAATTTATTCATTATTAATTAACTATTAGTTAGATATTAATTAGCTATTAATTAGATATAGTATAATGAATGATTAAGGAGGGGTTTTAAATTAATATGTTAGATGTGAGAAATTACCAAAATGGGGCGATAAGGTGGCACCATGTTAAAAGTTGAAAGGGCTTGTTAGTAATTTCCATAGGGGACAAAAATAATATATAGTATATATAATAATTGAAGTAATGAAAAAAATATAAATTAAGATATTACATAACTAATATTTTACTTATAATAATACACTGTTAATAGTATTTTTACTTTTTATATGGCTTAAAATGATGACACATACCCCACCTGATAATTAATTATGTAATTAATATTCAAAACCTACATCACCTGATAATAAAAAATGTATTTAATATTCAAAATTAATATCTAAGGAGACACATATCAAGTATTCTATCCTTTAATCTCGCATATGCAGTATACTAAACTTCGTTGATAATAGATTGTCTAATGTTTCTACTTGTTTATAAAATAAATCGAATAATAAATATATTTAAAAAGTTGAGTATTGAAAATTAAAAAATTCAATGATGACCCAATTGACACGAAACTCGAGTGACCCGAAGTTAAAATCCGAACATGTCCAACCCGAGACCCGGTAGACCCGAAACCCGAATGACCCGAAAAAACTGTCTAACCCATTTGACCCAGACCCAAATGACCCGAACCGCCCAACCCGCCCATTTGACACCTCTATATATATATATATATATATGATTATGCGTATAATTGAGATTCAATTTTATGCTAACTCTCCCGAACCTCGAGTAAGTGCAATTATCACCCATCTTTATTTGAGTTTTAAGCATTCACCAAATACTTGGCTCATTTTTTAATAGAGTATGCATGTGCAACATTCTTAAGAATCTTACCTACTTTTATTTAACAAATTGAATGCAAAATTATGTTCGATTTTTTTTATTCTTGTTGGAGTTAAACTAAACTCAATAATATTTTTATGGATTATTTATTTATTTACTTATTTATTTACTTAAGTTTAATTTAATTGAGAGTTTTTATTCGGTATGTCCATTAGGGTTTTAGTATTTTCTAGTATAAATAGGGTGTTATGTTTAGGGTTTTAGGTGATACTCATAAAAAGTAACTCCAAGTTAAGTGAGGTTTGGGAATTTGCCCAAAGGAAGCCTCTGGTGAAACCTAATTAGGGTTTGTCAAAATATTGTGTCTGTGTGTTGGAACCTCCATTAAACTTGTTCTTGTTGAGTGTATTTTTCAATTAATAAAATGTTTCGTCTGTTTGGTGTTTATCTCCTCTCAATCAATTCAAAAGTTTTTGCTCCTACAATTGGTATCAAGAGCCAAGGTTACATCCTGGATGGTGGAAATTTTTTATAGGGCAGGAGAAAAGAAAAGAAGATTATAGATGTATTTGTGCTGGGAATCTCCATTAAATTTAATGAGAAAAATTCGTTTTATGAATGGGTTGCTATGATACATAATTATTTGAAAGCGGTAGATGGTTGGGCTGTTGTTGAGAAGGGATTTGTTATACCAGCTGATACAGATGCTGCGTAGAAGGAAAAATTGTTAAGTCTTCGTTATAAAGATCATTGAGCTCTTTATTCGAATGAATTTAAGTATTGGATTATCGGTTTTTATAAGATTTATAATGTGAAGTCGTAAAAAGAGGCTTGAAATATTTTGATTTAAACCTATTCTGATCAAACTTGTGATCATATGGATGACGAAATTTTGGATGGGAAGGAAAATATATTTGATGAAGAATTCTCTCGATTATCAAAAATCGATATTGAAAATATTGGTTTGTGGGAATCTATAGTTTTGATGCAAAGTTTTCTGCTGAAGTTTTAAAATTGTCAAAAATTGATTTTGAAGGTTTGTTTGTAAAAACAGTTTTTGAAGATAGTGTGGTTTATACAGTTCTGCATGTCGGTTAAGAAGAAAATTCATTTGATGATATGTTAGTTAAAATTTTCAGTTTGGATCAGCTTGAAACAAAATTGTTGATTTTTTAGGGATTGAGAAGATTTTCAAGTCTGTATATGCTGCTATGGAATTTTTTGATAAAGGGAAAAAACTTGAAGGAATTTGGTGCTGATTTCTTTCATGATGAATGGGTGAACATGGACCAATTCTTTGAAACTAAGAAACAGTTTGACAAGTTTGAAGATAAAGCAATTACTCGTGTGAAAATGAAGATCCAATTCGACTGTAAGCAGAAGATGCTGCATGATTCGACTACGACTATGTTTGTTTAACCGTTTGCTACGGTTTGGAGCTCCAAACCGTGGCAAACGTCCTAAAAACCATGTTTGGTGTAGATTTTAACTTGGACAGTTGTCCTACATGGCAAACCCCATCACCAGCCAACAGTGATAATCTCAAATGCTACAAAATGTAGCAATTGAAATGGTTGGCTCTCTTTTTCCTATTTTGACCGCTACTCTTTTTTTTTTTTTTTCATTTAGTCTTTTTGATCTTAAGGTTACTTTCTTATATTAAATCTTTTATGATATTTCTATATATATTAAATGACCCTCTATATATATACTAATACCTTTCATGGTCATTTTACATTCTATCTCACCACCACACCAAACATACATTTTTTTATCACTGGTTAAGTTCTCAAAGCTACAATTATAATCTCACATGTACAGTAACTAATCTCCTCATTTCAATCTCCACCACACCAATCTCACAGCTCTCCCAAACAGAGCCTACATCAACAACAATTGCATTGAAGATTCTAGCGATTGATGGCATTGGTTCATGGATCATGAAGAACTTGGCTTAAGGGAGGCTATGTTGGAGTTAAATCAAGTCCAATAATATTTTACGGGCTATTTATTTATTTATTTATTTACTTAAGTTTAATTTAATTGAGAGTTTTTATTTAGTGGGTCCATTAGGGTTTTAGTATTTTTTAGAATTAATAGGGTGTTATATTTAGTGTTTTAGGTGAGATTCATAAAAAAAGCTCCAGATTAAGTGAGACTTAGAATTTGCTCAAAGGATACCTCTGGTAAACGTGTTTTTCGATTAATAAAAAGTTTCGTCTGTTCGGTGTTTATCTCCTCTCAATCAATTGAAAAGTTTTTACTCCTACAATTCTAATTTCTATTCATTGCCTTTGATGATCAATACTTGCACTCAAATCAAAAGGGTGATGAAGTACCATTTGTCACCATTGGAACAAATCCGACAGAATTCCTATTTCCTGGTTAGGCACGATGAAGCTTTACATATTGAAACTTAGAAGTTGGAACTGCATATCTCAATTGAATAGACCAAAACCAAATTAATAAATTGGAAATTGAATTTCTCTTCAATTTTTTTTCCTTGCGTTTTTCTTTCAACATTCACTATGATGATCCCTATATTTTGATAGGGCCCAAAATCTAAATTCCAATTTTTTCCATAAAGGGCTTAATGACCATTTCTCCCATAAACTTTAATAAAATGGACATTTTTTTTTCCTGACCTTTTAATTAGAACTTTCACCGCTTAGCTGTCCAAATCAGGACAATTTCTTCCTGATCATCAATTGTTTCATTAAGTGGCCCAATTAAGTTCAAAATTAAAAGTTCAGTGTGGAAATGTCCTTTTGAGAAAGTTTAAGGGGAAAAATGAGTATGGTGCCTTTCCTAAGGTGGACCTTTGCTGGTTTACTTATCTTCTTCATGTAAAAGGAAAATTGATGATTGTCTATAAAGCCTTAGAGCAACCTAACTGAAAAGCCTTTTTTTTTTTTTGAAAATTTTAAAAAGGGGCAATATATTGAGAATATTTCCGGTTTACTACCATGATAAAATTTAATTATTAGTAAGAATTTGAAACAATTGAAAATTATTAAAAAGGAGGTTGCCATGACTATTACTATATCCTTTTTAATTAAATGACCGGCTAAAAATGGAGATTGTACTACCAGGCCTTTTACAGCATCTTTTCTATGTAATGCCGATGAGACTTTGAGCGGCAGCCTTAATCCAAGTACAATTTGTTGATATTTTTTCTTCTTTAGATTTAATAATTCTCTCTCTTTATTTTTCATTTTTTGGCCTAATTTGGGTTTGTTTCCATTTTTTCCCTTCAACAAACCTTCTATTATAATTATTATTATTCTGGTACTTCATCTCATAATCCAATTTAAGATTCAATTCTGCTTTTGATCCTCCAAAATAAACGTTTTTTTCCTAACTTGTTTAATTTGATTTTTGTATCTAAAATTTTATGGGTTTTTTTTTTCTCTTGAAATTTTTGTTCAAATGCATTTTATTTGACCCAATTCAGGCTATAAGTGAAGAACCTAACCTTTATCAACATGAAGAAGGCTGATGGCTAATAAAAATAGGGCTTAATGAACAAAAGGTCCCTGAACTTACACCGAACTGTCAAATAAGCCCCTGAACTTTTATTTCGGCCAAATAAGTCCATGAACTGTTAAAAAAACCAAATAAGCCATATTCCCAAGGTTAAATGCTCAAATAAGGACTAAACGTCTTAAGATTTTCTCAAACAAGGATCAAAATACACAATTCCAACAAATTAGAACACATACTTAGCAAATTTTTACAAATTAGGAAATCCTTAAATGAAAACCAATGCTTCCAATGTATACACGTTAAATTTGATAAAAAAATGATATTATCATTTTAATTAAAAATCAAACCCTATTAATCAAAATAAATTCATTAAACGTAATATGATATAAAATTATTAGAACTGGCAGATGGATGGGTCGGGTTGGATTTGGGTTCGGTTTTTTGGATTGGGTCAGTTTCGGGTTAAGAAATTTCAGGGTCATATGGGTTCGGGTAATTTTCGGTTTCGGGTTGGGTTGGGTTCGAGTCGATCAAATGTCGGGTCATTTGGGTCGGGTCAATTCTGGGTTGGGTCGTTTTCTGTTTCGGGTCGTTTTCGGTTTCGGGTCATACGGTTTGGATAATTTTGGGTTTGAACCTCGGGTTTTCGGGTTCGGGTCTTTTCGGGTTCGAGTCATTACAATTCATTTTTTGGGTTGAATAGTCGGGTCATTTGGGGTTTCAAATTTGATTCGAGTCATTCAAATTTGCATTTTTTTTTAATTTTTATTTCTATTCTTATAATTTGGGATTAATAAAAAAAAAATTCCATTTGTAGTTATAACATTTTTGATAGAATAGTTATAAGAAATTTCATTAATATTAACTGACAATTCCAATCTCAAAGATTTAAGTCTTAATTAATCAGTACAAATATATATAGTATATATATATATATATATTTAGGCCATGTCTCTGATTTATACTATATATATATATATAAAATAGTATAATATAATAGACTTTCAAATCTGATTTCTAATTTAGGCAATGTCTCTTTTGTTCATGTCTTTAGGGATGCAAACTTTTTTGCTGATTCCTTGGCCAAGCTTGGTGTCGTCTCTAGAACATCAAACTTGATTGCTTGGTTGTAATCTTTTACCTTATTATTAATAATATTTATTATTTTTTTAAAAAAAACAAATATATATAGTATACATATATTATAAAAGAATCAAAATTGAACAATAACTTGATCCAATGATCATTGACTAATATATAAATTAAATATTTAAACTAAATTAACCGCAACATTTAAATTTTAAATTAACATAACTTAAATATGTAATGCATATGTTTTAACACTAATTTAAACTAATTAATGAATGTTAATTGTAAATTATTTCAAATTAAAACTAATTAAACATTAAATTAAACAAATTATGAAAATGCAAGCTTTTAAATCAAACAAATTAAAATCTGTGAGACCCTAATTTGAATAAATGTGAGAATTTGGGGATTGAATTGCATTACACACTAAGAACTATTCTGCACAATAGCACAATATAATCCATTTTATTTATATTATAACTTATAATCCATTTTATTTACCTCTTAAAACTTATATAACTTATAAATATATTGTATTAATTGAAATATTCATTGGCATTGATTTTTTATATGAACTATATTTTATTAAAGTATAAATATTTAAATAATTAGAAAATATAAAATAATTTCTATTATTTGTAATCATCAATATTAATGGTATAGTTTCAACTTTTAATCAAAGACTAAAAAAATTAGCAATAAATATCATGAAATTGAGATTTAATGTGGTAAAATACTGAAATTGGATTAAAACTATCAAATATATAATGTTTGCTAATTATTTTACAAGTTTTAGTTTTTTCAATTTAAATATAATTAATTTTAATTCGGGTCATTTCGGGTTAATCTATCGGGTTGATCGGGTTCGGGTCATTTTGGGTTTGACTCATTTCGGGTTCGGGTTGTTTGGATTCGGGTAATTCGGGTTCGGGTTGTTTGGATTCGGGTAATTCGGGTTCGGGTACCCAAAAATTCGGGTCATTTTTGGGTTGGTTAAGTTTCGGTTTCGGGTTGGGCGGGTTGGGTTTGTTGACTTTTTTTGGTCAAATCGGGTTGGATTGGGTTTGGTTTCGGGCGGTCCGGTTGGATACCCACAGTCGGGTCAGCTTTTGCCAGCTCTAAAAATTATCGTTTACTTTTCAATTTATATATATCTCACACATTAGTATTAACTTATATTGTATCCAATTTGTTAAAAAATAGTAAGCATGTTTTCTAATTTGTTGAAATTGTATATTTTGATCCTTATTTGAGAAAATCTTGAAATGTTTAATCCTTGTTTGAGCATTTAGCCTAGGCAACAGGGCTTATTTGGTTTTTTTAAGAGTTCAGGAGCTTATTTTGTCGAAATAAAAATTTAAGGACTTATTTGACGGGACAGTGTAACAGGGCCTTTCTGCTCATTAAGGAAGGAAAATATTACAAAGCAAATATGTTAGCATTGTTATCTGCCCAGGAATTTAACACGTCTTCAGTGTATTTGCAGTAAAGATTTTCTTTTCCTTTTTCATCACAGGGAGTCAAGCTTGTACAAAATGAACATATCATAAAGAGCCACATTGACAAACACGTCAAATATCATCAACAGTCACATGCGTAGGTATTTGGCCATTGTCGGAAAAGTCAATCTTGTTCAGACACTTTCACCAGTAGGCTTTTGCACTAAAAAGACATGCCCAAGAAGCTAAGCTTCAAGAGGGATTGAATCATCTCTGATAGTTTGGACATGGACCATATAATAATGGACCTATCGAGGCTCTAATAATGATAAACTTACTTCATTTTTTGAAGACGATCCATAATTGCCAGATGAAGAATCTGTTTCAAAGGGACTCTTATGATTCAAAAAACCAGGTTGTTTGGGAAGAGGCAATTCATTTTCACTTCCCAACATTACCACCACTGATGACATGCTAGGTCTACCCTCAGGATGTTGTTGCACACATAGAAGGCTAATGTGGATGCATCGTACAACCTCGGACAGATTGCCAGTCTCTGTTAAGAAATCATCAGCAAGTTCTAACGGCTTTCCTTCTTTCCATAATTTCCATGCCTGCAAGGGGAAAAAGAAAACTTAGTGATCCATCCGTTCAACATTACTAAGTAATTAAGAAGATATATATAATAAAAATGACACCTACATGTTCAATAAGATTGCCGCTATGATTGGGATGATAAAACCCTCTGTTCTTTCTTCCACTAATTATCTCCAACAACAATATACCAAAGCTAAAAACATCTGATTTTACCGAAAACAGCCCATCAGTGGCATATTCTGGAGCCATGTAACCACTGCAGGACATCGATATTTGTCAAAGGAAAACATTCATTTTCATAGTATTCATTATATATCAAGCATCAAATTCTAATTAATTCTATAGCATAAAATTGCACTTACTAAGTTCCAACCACCCTGTTTGTATTGGCTTCAGTTTGGTCTCCTCCAAAAGTTCTTGCCAAGCCAAAATCTGAAATTTTCGGGTTCATCTCGCTATCAAGCAGGACATTACTAGCTTTTAGATCTCTATGAATAATCCTTAATCTAGAATCTTGATGAAGGTATAGCAGTCCCCTAGCAATCCCACAGATTATTTGGTAACGCTTGGGCCAATCTAACACTTTGCATCTTCTTTTATCTGACGACAAGCGGCATTGGGTTCATGTTAATCAAATATCTTAATTGATCTTTCTAGGCAGCAAAATGATTTTTTTTTCTTTTAGATGTAAAACCATATGAAACCGAGAGGTTAATTAATCAGACCAAAAATGAATGAATCAAGGCTTCTGTTAGGCATGTATTCATAAACCAGCATTTTCTCCTCTCCATGAATGCAACAGCCTAGAAGCCTTACAAGATTCCGATGCTGAAGTTTGGCAATCAACTTTACTTCATTTTTAAACTCCTTCATTCCTTGTCCAGAGCTCTTTGAAAGTCTCTTCACAGCAATTTCTTTTCCATTTGGAAGTGTGCCCTGGAGGATTACAATAAGGATATATATATATATATATTTAATTTGTACTTTAGATAGATCACTTGAGTAATATGCTGCAAACCTGCAACTTTACCTTATAAACTGGTCCAAAACCTCCTTGACCTAGCTTGTTATTAGAAGAAAAACCATCAGTAGCTCTGCTTATCGCCCCTAGCTCGAAAACTTCAAGCTCCAAATCTTCATTCTGGTCTTGATTCTCAGTATCATTTATCTTCCCCTCTTCCCCATTATCTGAACCAGTAGTTAAAATAAGTTGACTTAGTACTAGTAGCATTCACCATTTATAAATATATGTTTGCTTTATGAATGCTGATAGATTCAAACAGAACAAAAAAATCATCTTATTATCAATTTAGCTTTTGAAGATTAATTACAAATTTGATAAGATATAGAAAGTAAGAGGGCAAAATATCAATATTAATATTAGTGTTATGAGCAAAATGATTTTGGCTCTGCAAAATGACAACATTAATAAGGACCATTATTTTTTACTACCTTTTAACTTCCCCCAGCTTCTCCGAATGTAATAATAAAGGACTATAAGAATCCCCAAAAGGACGGCAAGTGGTGTTGCAATTATCAAGGCAAGCTTCAGCTTGTGCTTATTATTCAGTTCTTCTGCATAGTCAATGTTGATAAATGAACACATTATCACAAGCTATAACAAGCATAACGCAAGCGGCTCGTTCAAAAAAAAAAAAAAACAGAAGTAAACTAGTTTTACCTGATTCTGAAGCAGAGACTCTGATGTAAAGATCCTGGCCATATGAGTCGCCTTGTTTGATATCCATTAGATCACCAAACCACATGGCGCAACCACTACCAGTCCCTGTAATATATAAGCTAGAATATGCCCTACAAGAACAGTTTTGTAAGCACCTTGCCCTACATTCCTTGAGATCCATGCTTTTGTTCACCCAAGAATGTGTGGCATCTGGCGTTTTCACATTCTGAATCCTAATGAATCTATCTCCTCTTTCGCAGTTTAATGGCTTATTATGCCTACACCCTTGAGACCAGTCCGATGAGTTCCATCTTTCAGGTGATTTGGGCCTGAAGACTTTCAAACATTGGCAAACTGGAAGCTTAGAAATATCACAGTTCCCATTCGGACCACAAAGTCCATATGTGTCACAGTAGTCATTTGGAATAACTGAAAACAACTTCCAAGTTTGAGTTTCTGGGTTCCATGCGTACCTCTGTCTTTTTCCTTCAGTTTGGTCCAAAACAACCCTTGCCATGACAGATTTATTTTTGAGGAAATTTATGTAGTACACCTCCTCTTCATTCCAGACAAAGTCGAAGGCAAAAACCGGATTATTTCTATAATTTGGTGTGCCACTAAATCCATCGCCATTCCATAGACCACTTCGGACGAACTTTACTGAGCCCTTTCGAATCACCAACTCTGGATTGCCTTGGAGTTCTACCCCATAAGTAAGGTCTCCAGGGGATGGGTCATCGGCGTTCTTCCAGGCTGCTAGTCTTCGAGACAGACCGGTTCTCAAGTCCCAACCAATCTTCATCCCTGGTAACATTGTATCAGTTGGATAATCAAAGCTTTGCCATAAGTAATTCTCTGAATTACCATCTTTTCCATCTCTGACAACAAGATTTCCAGAATCCAGGAGCTGCAGAATCGGATTCGAAACTCCTTCTGTCCAATTAATTGACCAAACAGTTGTTTTGTTTTGGCCTTGAAGCACAACTTTGCCAGTAGTTTCAATCTTGAGCAGGCCGGCGGTGGAGTCAGTAATTGGGTTCATCCTGTTTGCAACCCAAACAACAGTTTGCATGGGAATGGGAATGTTTTTGTACCAAATTCCCAAGTACCTGTTCTTAGAGCTTCCTGGAGTGAAGAAACCCAATTCAAAGCTTCCATCATTGGACACCAAGGTCATGCCATCAGGGAGTGAATCAGACGGAGAAATCATGTCGAGGGCGTTGGAAACTTTTGAGAAGATGATAAGAAAACAAGTAGTAAGAGAGAGGATATCCATGTCCAGAGATTTTGGATTTTGAGTGTGAAAGACTAATTTCTTACGAGATTACTATAGATGCCATTTCGTTCACCATTCAAATTAGAATCGACCTTAAGGGCTTAAAATCAATTCATGCATTAGGCATTGGATAGCCGTTGATGACCGTTAGCCAAACTTAAAGTCTTGGTCAATCCTGAAATAGACTAAACTAAAAAATGTCTTAATACACACTGCAGTGCCCCCTAAACTTTGAATATTTTGTTAACTTACTGTACCTGTTGCCTTGAACAAAAATCTAATGACCAACATAAAAGTGAATCATAAATACACAATCAACCAAATGGGCAACTAATCCTTGAGAAATACTTAACCAAATTCCCTATCCAATGTGGAGCCCACGTTTCCTTCCGATACAGCTAATTTCGTTGGAAACAGGGCAACCAGATGTTACTATGAAATTGCATCCTAAACCAGAATTAGTATTTTGGCAAAAAAAAAAAAAAAACCAGAATTAGTATGAAAATATAAATAATACTTTGAATTAGCATTAAATGAAGTCAAGCTTGAAGCTTTCACTAAACCTGATATGCCTGAATTGGAAAAGCATTTAGCCTATTACGATGGGCTTAAGGATGCGGAAGATATGGAGTGTACATTGAAGAATTTGGTTAAGGGGAGATTATAAAGATGTAATGTAAGTCTTGCATGCTTTGGTTCCTAATGTAATTGTTTTGTTTCAACATGATGATGATTTTTTTCTTTTTTGATAAATATGTATCCATTCATCCAATAGCAGGAATAAGAACTGCTATAAAACTAGTACAAAAGAGTGAAGTTGAATATAAAGGAAACAACTACCAAACTAAAAATGACTATCAAGCTAACTGTAAATGCCAGCTTTTACAAAGAGAAACATTGACAGGATCTGTAGCCACATTTGAGAGACCAGATAAACGAAACCGAATGAACTCAGTAACAACTTGGAAAGACTGCTCAATCGTTTTCATCTTCTTTTGGAAAACTCGATTGTTACGCTCCCTCCAAAGTACATAGCAGTAGGCATTCCATGCTAATTTCAAACAAAAAAATATATGGTCATTACACTCTAAATACTGACCACACAGTACACAATCCATAGAATCCAATGGAATATTCCAATTACTCAATCTATCTCTGGGGGGCAACCAATCTAAGATAGCTAGCCAAGTAATAATAGAATGCTTGGGAATATTATAGGAGAACCAAACTAACCTCCGCCAAGGAACTCTATGATTTCTGTGCCTTAATAGATCATAGATTGAAGAGGTATTGTAAATGTAACCAGTTTGATTCTATTCCCCAGTCTGGATAAACTGAGTAGCTTAGTTTCTAAGCTTGAGTAACTTCTTCATGTTCCAGCTGTATCTTAGAAGGCTGGTAACCTCCATGATATGCTTGCTTTTAAGAATATATTCATAAATCCAGGCTATCCAGAGTGAGGCTGATTTTACATAAATGTTCCAAAGGTGTTTGAGCACACAAGCTTGATTCCAACTCACCAAATTCTTGAGACCGAGGCCACCTTCAGATTTAGGGTGAGTAATCCATTCTCAGCTAACTCGAGCACCTTTAGCTGTATTATCTTTCCCTTTCCAGAAAAATGAGGAACACAATTGATTCAATTTCTTCACAACAGCAACTGGAATGATGAAGCTTTGACACCAAAAATTCTGAATACTAAAAAGTACAGACGGGATCAGTTGGAGTCTTCCGGCAAAAGAGAGATACTTCACTATCCAATGACTGATTCTTTGTTGAACTTTAGCAACCAAAGAACTACAATCCTTCTCACTAAGATTTCTAGAAACTAGCGGGAGATCCTAATATCTAACAGGCAAAACACCCAATTTAAATTGAGAGAGTTGCTGCATTTCTTGAACATCATCAATAGAAACCCCTGCTGTAAAGAGTTCACTTTTCTCACAATTCAATCACAAACCAGAGAGTTGACAAAAAAAATCCAACAAATTTTTAACTCCAACAACTGACTCGGGAGTACCTTTTGCAAAAATCAGTAGATCATTCGCAAAACAAAGATGTGTAAGATGCACCCTTTTACACTTGGGATGAAAAGAAAACACACCATGTTGAACAACAAAATCAAGGAGTCTAGATAAAACATTCATAGCAAGCACAACGAGATAAGAAGAAATAGGATCTCCTTGTCTCATTCCTCTGGCACCAGCAAAATAACCAACCAACCCACCATTGAGAGATAAAGAATACATGGGAGTTGTGAAACAAATAGAAAGCCAAGAAATAAAAGCATCAGGGAATGAATGAGCCTTTAGAATGTTAATGAGAAAAGATCAATCCACAAAATCAAAGGCCTTCCTCAAATCAATTTTTAAGGCACATCTAGGTGAAGAATTCATTCTATTGTAACCACATACAATCTCCTGAGCTAATAAGACATTATCAACTAACTTTCTCTCTTCAATAAAAGCACATTGATTCTCAACAATAAGATAAGGCAAACAAACCTTCATTCTATTAGCTAAGACCTTAGTAATGCATCTATAAATGATGGTGCAGCAGGAAATAGGCCTAAATTCAGTGATGTATGTAGGATTAGGCACCTTAGGCACTAAAGTAATTGCAGTAGAATTGAAAGCAGTAAGCAATTGACCTGTCTGAAAGAAATGAAGAATGGCCTCCGGTACAGCTGCCTGCACAACACTCCATGTCTATTGGAAGAAATGGGCATTAAAGCCATCTGGACCTGGTGCTTTGTCACCATTTATAGAAAATAAAGTTTTCTTAAACTCATCAGCTGTGATAGGTGCAATCAAGGACTATTTCAACTCATAAGGTACAATGTCCTGCAATATCTCAGCCAAGAGATCACTAGAACAACCAGTAACAGCCCCATACTTTTCACCCAATAATGATTTGAAAAACTTAATAGCTTCATCTGAAATTTGCTGGAAAGACTCAAACTTATCTCCATTAGTTGCCTGCAAAGATTTAATGGTATTGAAGCTCTTTTTCACTGTAACCATCTTATGGAAGAATTTAGTATTTTGGTCTCCCTCTTGAACCCATTGCACTCTGGAATTCTGTTTATAGAAACTTTCCTCAGCGCTGAGGAGATCTTTAAGTTCAACTTCTTTAATCTTCAGCTCATCAACAAGATGGGAAGAAACATATTGTAAAATTGCATTTTGCAAGTGAGCAACTTCAATCCTCTTCTGATTAACCCTGTCAGAAATCTGCCCAAAATTCTCCTTGTTAAACTGTATCAAAACTGATTTTAATCTTTTAAGCTTACAAAATAATCTCAACATAGGATCACGACCATAAACAGGTTGGGACCAAGAATGTTCAACAGTAGCTAAATAAGCATCATGTTTGGTCCAAAAATTAAAGAACCTAAATGGCTTAGGAGGAGAAAAATTCTGAGAATCAAGCTTAACCAAAATAGCACAGTGGTCAGATACCTCAGGGGCCAGAATCTCAACAATAGAATTTTGAAAATTATCAAGCCAACTAATGTTCACCAAGGCTCGGTCTAATTTTCTGGAAATAGATCCAACATCCCTCTTATTCCACCAAGTATAAAGAGGGTCAGTGTATGCATGATCAACCAAATCCAACTGAGTAAGGCAAGCAACAAAATCAATTATATCAGAACCAGCAACTTATGTACCATTAAAATCAGAACTCTCTTCAACTCTTGATATGATGTTGAAATCACCTGCAAGAAGCCATGGCTTATTATCAATAGTAGAAGAAATTTGCACCAAGTGAGTCCACAAAATGTTCCTCTCATTTTCAGAATTTGCACCATAAACGACAGAGATATAAAATTGCCTTTCAGACTGAGTAAACTGACAAGTGATACACTGATCACAAGAATCAACAAAAAGAACTTGATAGCAGTCCCTCCAAAGAAACCAGATCCTACCATTTGTTGCATGATTATAATTGCAACAATACTTCCAACCAGGAAATAACTTGGAAATGATACTGGCTGACTTATCAACTTTAACTCTAGTTTCTAATAAGCAAACTACATCTACCTTGAGCTTATGTATTCTTTTACTAACCTCAGACTGTTTTTCAGGAGCATTAAGGCCCCTGGTATTCCAAAATAGGAATGTCATTTGGAAGATGGTAAAGAAGAACTAGAAGAAGCAGCATTACCTGCTTTCACTTTACTTTTAGCTGGATTAACTTTTGACCTGGGTCTAAGTTGCATCACAATATCCGTAGCTGAAGCAGCTCTTGGCTTTCTAGTATTCTTCATAACATTGCTTGCCAAAACAGAAACTGCATCATCTTGAATATCATCAATATTCTGTAGAGCAGCATATCAATTGCTAGATTGCTTAGAGGCACTAGCCTTCCCTTTTTCTGAAGCAGATAATTTCTGTGCTGTATTCTGTACATTACTATGTTGTGCAACTATAGGAGTATTGTGTATAACCTGTGTAGCATCTACTAGTGGTTGTGAGGCAGTTGAAGATGTCATGATAGTCAAATCCCCAATCTGGATGCCCTTATTTACAACCGGGGTCTGTTCCACAACAACTAAATTCTTAGGAACAGCCATGTTTCCAGTATCAACACTATTGCCAGTAGTATCTATGCTTCCTTTATCAACAGTATTACCATTACCAACTAATATTTACAACCTGTGCTTCTAACTTACAACCTTTTTTTGGAGTCCATCTTTGCTGTTTAGATTGTTTTTGCTCCAAAGAACACTCAGCATGGCCAAAAACTTTACATGTATTGCATTTAGGAGGCTTCCAAGGGACTTCAATTCCAATGGAGACAACAGTACCGTCCCGTAATTCCACATCAACCTTATCAGGAATGATAGCCTCTAAATCCACCTCTACACAGACTTTAGCAACAGAGATTTTCTATTTTAAAGCAGTAGATCGATCCATGTAGAGAGGAACATATAAAGCAGTGAAAGTTGGTTTGGAGCTTGGTTTACATAGCTGACACTCGCAGAAGATTCCAAGGCCATCGTTACATTAGCAAGCATCATTTCCTTTGGGCATTTGGTTTAACTCAAATTAAGGATTACATCCATCAGCTTCTTCAATGTCTGAAATTCTGCTTGCTTGAGATCCCTGCCACCTGTCCCCCTTACAGGGTCTACATGACTGCTCGGGATATAGCAGATTTAATCTGATACTATATTACAAGAAACCTTATTTAGGCAGGTACCAAAGCATGACAATTTTCTTCTGCAACAAAATCATGACTCGTAGAGAAACACCCAATGCTGCACATGATTTGTTCCTGCATGCCTACTGGAGAATTTCAGTGCAGTAGTTGAAATTGATTAATGTGAGCCAATTGATCAAAAAAGGTATATTTAAAAAAATTCCCTCTTTGCTTTGATATTGAGTGTGTTCTTGCACTATATATTAAATTTTTTTTAGTATTTCAAATTGTTTGGATATTTGTACCAAGTTTTTACATTTTACTGCCAACGGATTCTGTAAATAGCAGCAATGGAAAAGTCAAAAGGTGCTGGATTCATAGTAAAACTTGTTTGACATTTGTTAAGGAAAATATTACAAAGCAAATATGTTAGCATTGTTATCAGCCCAGGAATTTAACATGTCTTCAGTGTATTAGCAGTAAAGATTTTCTCTCTTTTCCTTTTTCATCACAGGGAGTTGAGCTTGTACAAAATGAACATATCATGAAGAGCACTATGTTGCACATTGACAAACATGTTATTTATCATCAACAGTCACAAGTGTAGGTATTTGGCCATTGTCGGAAAAGTCAATCTTGTTCAGTCTCAAACAGCACAACACTTGTTCTGGCAATTCTTCTTGTTTTTGTGCCTGTTAATAGTAAGAAATGATCATTAGAATAAGGTATAACTTTGAGAAGTTGCTTGAAAGATGTTCATGGAGCTGAGCTTCCTTCGGTAATTGTGACCGGTAGTTGACTGGTCTGTTTAACATAGATATATCAGACAATGAATGCAATCAGATTGATTCTGTTACCTGAATGGTTAAACCCAGATCAAGTATTCCGTTCTTCAGACGATCACGGAATGATTCAAGTCCCTTCCTTGATATGTAACTGAAGCGATGAATGTCCAGATCAATCTCAAAGTAATTAGGGCCCTGCAGCAATTCACATAGGTTTCATCAATCTCAAACTAAAATGAATTCAAGCAGATGAACTGAAAGAAAAAGTAGGAACTTATTCTAATATACCTTATAAAAGTTGTGCTGAGGGCGTGAGAGAACCGGTTTTTCATTATATGCATTTACCAGTTTCCTTTCTGTAGAACTCAAATTCAGATCATCAGGATTGACCAAACCAGCCATAATCTTTAGCCTTTCTCTGAAGGGAACAAGAGACTCTTTTCTGAAGCCTTTAACAGTTTCCATCTCATCCTCAACCAATTTCTGGAGTAATATATAGCAGAAAAAATTAACAAAGTGGGAAAATGGCATATAAGGGACAAGAAACAGATTAAAGTACCAAAGGCACTGGCTAAACAGGGAAAAAGATAACACATTTGATTCAAAAAGAGAAGTTTATAAAGTTACCTTGATGTTCTCCTGAGATTGAGGCGAGATGGCCGTGTCAAAATTCTCAGAAACTTTGAAATAAAGAACAAGACTCATTCCTTCACCATCACTATCACCCAGGAACATTGCAGCAGGATAAGTAGGCAACTGCAACAAGACATGCAAGACACAGATAAGATACAATATAAGAAATTACTACTTGGGAGACTTTTTCGTGGTTAATTAAAATGAACTTGTACTCCAAAATTCCACCAAGATACCCCAAAACCCATTAAAGGGAGAAAAAGTGATAAACACAAAAAGCATAGCAACTCTAGACACCAAATCTTACCTGAATATTAACAATTAGAAGAGAAGGCACTTTCCCATTTGGTTTGACATTAGGAAGTTCAATATGTTGGGCTATATGGTTAACCTTTTTCGGGCAGATGAACAAGTCAACACCTATAGGAGTATAAGGGGAGGAATCTGGAGCAGGGCACTTTTTCTTATCTCTGTATGGCAAACCAATCAACTATCATTTAGTGAATACTAGAGTAGGAAGCATAGTAACATAACAACAGTATGATAGTAATCTACTAGAAACAAATGCCTAAATCAAGGGTGAAAATCACTAACATACTTGAAATAGGTATCCCCTCGAAGTTTGAAATTCGAGGGTGGAATCTCAGACCAACATCCATTATTTCGCTTCTCTTCCTTGCTACAAGGAATTATATATCCTGCTTTAGGACGGAATAGAAATCGTTTTTCTGAACCTGTACAAATATCAATGAAGTTAATTAATATTGCATGTAAATTTTCTACTTGAGGACAGTGGAAAGATCTATAAATATAAGAGATGTGAAGAGATTAACTGAGATTACTTACTGTCTTCTCCATCACATGATCTCCTCTTAAAAGAAAGTCTGAAAACTGCTGATGTTCTTCTTTGGGTTTGTGGAGCCAAACTTGATGTCAAAATCTTCTCATTGAAACTCATGGAAGGAACCAATCTGGATAATCTTAAGGCTTTCTCTTCAGAATTGCGCTTTTCGTCTCTCAGACCTTTAAAGCTTCCATAGTTGTGATCTAATAGTCTCTTCCTCCTATTACAAATATCATCCGCCTTTCCTAACCGCGAAAGCTCATGACCATGATTACCAACAAGAGGAAACCGGTTTGATTCTTTGAGGTCATCTTTGCTCATTTTAACTCCATCTATTTTTAAATAACTTTCATGGTATTCTTCATATTTACACTTGCCATCCACAATGCATGAAGAACTTTCATATTGAAGCACCTGACCACCTGATATATTCCCAAGTGGAAACCCATCTGAAAACAAAAAGTCAATCAAGAGATATCAGACACATAAGATCAACATATGGTGATTAATAACTATGCTCCAAATCCTTTCATCTTCTTTTACAGAAAGCAGCAATTCTTCAAATACAAGCAAGCAAAGGTTGAATCTGTTTTTACCTCCATGAACACTGATGAAATCATCATCTGAATCAGATTCCAAAATACTGACTGAATCGAACCAAGCATCCTCTGAACAAGCTACTGCAACAAACAATGAAACATCCTTGGTCAATTCCAGTTTTTCATTTCTGGCTACAATATATACTATATATTGATTGAAAGGCAAAGGAGGATCTACCGTTTGCATCAATCTGGCTAAGATGCCACTGCAATTGGGTAAGATGGAATGTTGAATTTGTAACCTCAGATCTTCTACAAGTAGTAGCTTCACCCTTCTGGAAATCCATATGTACATATTCGCTAACAGCTATATCTGTTACACGAGCATCACTAGTCCTTTTCTTGGTTCCATCTGCAATTGAACCAGAAACCTTCCCATGGCATTTTCTGGACCGATGACGGTGCCTTCTCTGCGTATTGATTCTTCTAGCAGGTGTTGATACACAACTCCCCATTAACACACCTTACTCACGGAACCCTGTTAACAACAATGAATCATTCTCTCAATCAGATATTCCTTATGATGAGCTCAACAGAACATGCTTCAATATGTATTGATCATGAAAATTAAACAAAGCAATATCAAACAAAAATAGATTTTGACAAGAGAACTAAGAACCCAATTTAAAGTTCTCATAATGGATTCCACAGCTTTTAGTAGCTAAAAGTGTAAAGCTGCTATATTAAATGAATCAGAAAAATCATTTTTAAAGAAGGAAAAAAAATAAAACATCAAGAAAAAAAATCCTTGGTAAAACCCTAAATCAACAAACCAAATTGGTATGGATAATATCAGGAAGACCCCTGTTAAAATTAGAATTTGAATTTATTTGAGGTTTAACTACAAATATATAATGGGCAAGCCAAAGATGAAACAAATTCCACATAAATAAATGAGGTTAAAGAGACAAAATGAAGAGGATTGATGATGATAACTATACAAATAATTTCAAAAAATCATGGTGAACCAAGAAACTAAAATGAATGAAATCTGTCCACATCTGAAAAGAATGTGAAAATGTTCAAATTAACTGACAGCTACAGAATTTTTATATAACAGAAAATATATATAAGGTAACTAAGAAATACTATAAATTTAAAACAAATTTTGAACCCAAAACTGTAAGTTCAAAACAGGACAATCTGAAATTTTCGTTCTTCTTTTTTTAAATTTAAAGGGGGGAAATTTCTACATATGGCAAGGAAGGAACCTTTGAACATTATATGAAAACGACATTATAAGGAAATTGGCAGAAACAAAAACAGAGTTTTTCAATCCAAAATTGCAAATTGGCAGAAACAAAAACATACAGTCAAAATGAATATTTACAAAAGAAGAAGATTTCCTTTTTTTTTTGGCCAGAGAAAGAAGAAGATTAAACGTTAATGCAGCTGTTGTCATCAAATCTTAGAAAGAAAAAAAAGCAGAAAATCTGAATCCAAATATATTGGAAATTAGAGGGAAAAAAAGAACCATATTAATTATAAATGAGCAGAAATTTTACTTGTAAGAAAAAAAAAGTTATATGTTGGGGGAGAATTGAAATGCAAATATAAAGAAAAAAAAAAGAAAAATCCAACACAAATAACCAATGGTAAGATGAAAATTAATGCATTCAGCCATTATAAGCAAAAAGCCCAGAAAACTGAACAAAATCACATAAACAGAGAAAACCATGTTCACCAACAAAGAACAGGATCAAAATTTAAAATAAATACCTTTAGACCAAAGAAATTACCAAAGGGGAAAAAGATGTTCCCAGGCTTTTATTTCTATTTTCCAGTTATGGGATTTTTCTAATAAGAAACTCTGCAGACAGAGTGCAGAGAAAGGGAGAAAGAGCAGAACAAAAAGGATATATATCAATACATAAGAGTCGGGTCGGATCCAGGTACAATGCAGAGAACTGAATATTTATCAAAATCTTATATATTTACTAACAAAAAAAAATGCTTGCAAAAAAAGCTGCAAGCCTTTTTTTCTTTTTCTGTTTCTGGTTTCCGGTTTCAAACAAAGAAAAAGAAAGAGAGGAGGGAATTAAAAAGGCTAAAAAAAGGAGAAAACAATAAAAAGAAGAAGAATAAAAGAAGAGAAATTTTTGTTCTAAGTTGGGATTAATTACATGAAAAATGTGGTGGTTTTGGTTTTTTTCTGCAGTAAGTTTTTTTTTTTTCTTTTTCTTTGGGTGTTGTAATAAAGTTTTTTTGTTTTTTATTTCCAGAGTTGTAATAATAAAGAGTTCGAGCTGTCTTTTTTAAAGCTGTCTCTTTTTCTGTTCCTCGTTTGTTTTTTTCTTTTCTCTTTAAGTTTGTTAATGTTGTCTGAACGCCACGTCATGCTTTCTTCGGTAAATTTTGTGCTTTTTTAGATACGCGTTTTTTTTGTCAGGTAATGATTACCAGGTCCTATCTTTCATGCTAAAACTTTTTTTCCTTTTCTTTTTTAATGGAAAATAATGTAGTACTACTACTAGTAGAATTATTTAAAAAAAAATGTAACCAGATTTTTGTGATGTAAAAAAAAACTTTTATACTAGTACAAGTACATCACAAAGATCTGGTTAGTACATTATTTACCGGAGAAATATAATAGTTTTTATTTACTGATAACTTTTTTCTTTAATGTAAAAGTTTAAGAGTAAGGTTGGTTATTTCATTTGTCAGCATGGTAATTGGTAAGCCACCAATGCCTTTAAAAATTTACAGATCTAATAAATTTTCACCTGTGAATTTTTCAAACTTACAGATCACATATCAATAGCAATGATGGCAACAGGTCGGAACACCATAAATTTTGAGGTATCTAAATTCGATAGAAAAATAAACTATCCAAATCCGATTAAAATTTATTGTGTAATACATGAACCCTACCCGACCCTGATAAGAAATACACATTAAAAACTCGAACGCGATATAAAAATTGGGTCGAGTAATTCTGAGTACCCATTTATAGAGTGCCCATCATCATCCCTAATCAATAGGAATGAGGAATGATGAAATTGATTTAGGGGTGGAATATATAGTTGCAAATGTGATGCAAACTGCAATGGAGGTCAAGGGAGCCTTTGATAAAGGTAGTAAAACACTGAAACCTGTGATTAACATACAGTGGACTCCATCCGAGGATGGTGCAGTTAAACTCAATATGGATGGAACTGCAAAAGGTAACCCAGGAGTTGCAGGTGCTGGTGGTTTGCTACGCCTAAGTGCAAGGGTTTGGCTAGTTGGTTTCCAACTGCATTTGGGTATTTGTTCTAATATGGAGACTGAATTGCAAGCGCTCCGTAAAGGCTTGCAAATAGCTTGGGCATGTGGCTAAAGGAATTTAGTTTGTGAAACTGATGTCATTGTTTTGATTAGAACAGGAGACGTGAAGTTTCATCATCTCGGGAGCCTCATTGTTGATATTCGTTTCTTGTTGCAACGGCAATGCACACTTCAACACACGCTTCGTGAAGGAAATTTTTGCGCCGATATGTTAGCTAAAGTTGCTTGTGAGCTCGATGATGAGTTGGAGATTCTATATGAACCACCAAGTGAAGTTAAGCCGTTATTAGCAGCGGATGCAAGAGGGGTTTCATATCCTCGTGGTTTTTCAAATAGCTAGTTGTTAAGTTATCATGTTTTCACCCAAAAAAAAAATCTCGAACCACTTCGAGCAACTGCTTTGACACATACATTGATAACTTTGGGAAAGACCAATAGCTTTGAATAAGTCACATGTCCAAATAAAACTTAAAAAGAACATGTATATATATTCAGACACTAATAATTACTACAATCCTATACTCTTCTAGCTAGTAGTATTATTTTTTTGCCAATACTCTTCTAACTAATTGAATACAGCTATATTATTATTCACATATATACTATAAATATCACATTCCTTTATTTCTTGCCGAATTCATTTCCACCCTTCCTTTTTCCTGGTCCCATTTTCCACCAAACGTTTCAAATCATCATGGATTGAAAGAGGATAGTAATAAGTAATAACCTGAAAAAGAGAACCAAAAAGATAGATAAAAACAAGAATGAAATAGTAATTTTGAAGATCATAATTGACCCTATTTCTCTTTTCACTTTCTCCCTTTTCCCCTTAGTTCGATCCTTTCCTATTCATCATGAACTTGATTTGATGTGGGTGGGCGTGCATATATGTATGGTCACAAAAAAGAAAAGGAATATGCACTTTTTGTCACATAAGGTTGGCCTTGATTCATTGATTTTTTTTTTTTTGATAGAAAGTCAAGAAGCCTTGATTCATTGATTGCATCAATCGCCATCATATAAAACAATCAAGCTATCCAAAAGTCAATTAAAATAACTTAATTATTTTCACCAAAAAAAACTTAATTATTTTCACCAAAAAAAAACTAATTATGATTGAAATAATTCTCCATCAATTAGTAAAATGCCCCGGGAAAAGGTTAAATGGAAAGAAACAAGATAAGAGACAATTATCAAATTATCGATATTGAAAAGAATTGATATGATATATCTAATCTACAATTTTAAAACAAAAAAAAAGTTATTCAATAAATTATTGGTATCTCTAATCGTTCATTTCGATGAGATGTCACTCACTGTTATAACTAAAGTTTCTCTCTTGTTTTCTCAATTAAATCTTTGATACTATATATGCATAATTGGAATAGGGAGGGGATCGGAAAAGGAGGGATGGGAAGAAACTTTTCTTCCTCTGTTTATCTCTAAGTCTAGAGAATATGCGCTAACTAGTTGAAACAAATGTTTAGGTGCCGTGTATCAATTATCAAATATATTAAATTAAATTAGCTAAAATGTGTATCATCACGAATCTTAGTTGCGCAAATAAACAATTATGTTCGTTCTAGCTTTGTCTCATGGAACAATTATATAATTGATGTGTCCGTTTGAAAAATGAAATAATTGTGCTTGTTTGCTTAATATTGTCACTTTGTTTTGAAACATAGTCTATCTCCCTTTTGTTGATGGATGGTCCCCTCTCCCCATCTAATGTTTTTGCTTCTGTTTTGAGATTGAAAATATTTCACAATTTTGACAGCCAAGAATTGGCCATCAATAATGCTCCTTATACCGAACCTAATATGCATCAATTTTTTTTGCCCATAATATGCATCAACTATTGAACTAATTAAATATTTGGATGTCAAAAGAATTTTCAATAATAATATGATAATTTAGAGAAATCATTCCCTACGCTCTAAATTATCTGTCACACATATTGGAAAAGTGATTAAGTTAGTTAAATGAACAACTTAATTTACCAATAAGTGATTAGTTCAAGTAGTCTGGTACTTGCCTTTAAATAAGGTCTCAAATTTAAGTCTTGTGAGGGGAAAAAATTATTGTTTTACCTCATAATGAGCCGACTGGTCGGCTCAAACAAGTTTTAAAAATACGATTTTCTAATGGGATAATAATTCGGGACAAGTATTCGGAAAGAATTAGAGTAGGATACATCATATAACTTGGAATCAATGAAAACGTTGCGTACTTGATCCTTTAATTTGACCCTCCACTTGACCCTCCTGACGTGTCGGTGTCATTAGAAAATTTACTATAATCTCTAAAACTCTAACTCTATTCAATAATATATAGCCTAAAATCAAGGGGTGTACCCTGCAAACTCTTTTTTGGTCAGAAACAGGAACTAGAATTCATTAATGTAAATAAGGTCTGAAGTGCATATGCCCACTGGCATCAGAAATAAGAAAGTCTTTAATACAGGGAGGGGGATCAGACAAAATAATAAAGGAGTCTTCAAAAGAGTTGCAGCTTAAGGAGCTTGCTAACTTTGCTAGCCCATCGGCGACTCCATTGCCCTCCCTAAACACGTGCTGGATTTTATACTCCTCCAGCTTAAGCATTAGCAGCCTGCAATCATTGACAATAGGTTGAGCAAACAAATTATCAGCCATAGAACTACTCAACGCAGCAATCACAGCAGTTGAATCTAATTCAATAACTAGCTTTTTTGCTTCAAGTGAAATGGCAAGTTGTAAGCCATCTCTCAGAGCCCATAACTCTGCAATATAATTAGAACGAATTCCCAATTGCCTAACAGAGCCTCTCACCCAACATCCCTCTTGGTCACGGATGACAGTCCCTGCCCCTGCTAGGCCTGGGTTGCCGAGAGAGGAACCGTCGGTATTCAATTTTAGCCATCCTAAAGCTGGAGGCTGCTAGGAAACAGGGATAACATGGCACAAAGGCAAAGTTTTAAGCTTACCATTGATGGCAAAAAATTCAACAGCTCTAGAAATAGCCAATGTAATGATATTATTCAAGTCAGGTTGGGCACCTTGGAATATAACTCTATTTCTAGTTTTCCAAATTTCCCAAAGAATGTGGGTGGCAGCAACCCTTTAGGAATTCTATGAACATGGAAAATAGCTTTGTCAGACACTATATTTTTTACCCAAGGTTCAAAATCAAGATTGGAACCCCCCAACCCAACTTTTCTCCAAATACTAACAACAAAAGGGCACTCCTTAAAAAGATGTTGGATCAACTCAACAGCATGGTTACACAAAACACAATGAATCGGCCCCTCCAAGCCTCCATGGGATAGCAAGGTTCTAGTAGAGAGGATTGCATGCAGACATTCCCAAATGAAGAACTTCAGTTTGGGGACAATGTTCAATTTCCAAATCCACCTCCAATTGGGTGGATACTGATCTTCACGTGGAAGATTTCTGATGAGGTTGTAGGCTGAGCCAAGAGTATACAGGCCATTGTTAGAAAGTTGCCAGTAAGGTGTATCTTGACTATTATTCTCTAATTGTCGAGGGACCGCCCTAATGGCCTTCCACACCACTGGAGGGAGGACAAAGGATAAAGAGAAACTATTGCCAAAAAAATCAGCAACGAGAAGAAAATGCTCTCCTTGGTTAAGGAGACCCTCAATGATGGACCTTAAAGCTCCCAACCCTGTCCAGTTTTCAAACCAAAACCAAGTATTCTTGCCATTTCCAATGATTGCCCCAGTGCCTTTATTAACAATTTCTTCAACTTTTGACATAGACCGCCAAGTGATTAAGCAACACTTACGATTTTGTTGGGCATATTTAGCCGTTAAAGTTCGAGCCCATAGGGAATCCTTATTCCTATCAAAATTCCACACCAACTTTCCAACAATGGCTTGATTAAGTGCTTTGGCATCTCTAAGGCCAAGCCCTCCCAAGTCCTTAGGCTTGGTCACCTCTTCCCAACGAAGCAAGTGGAGTTTCTTTTTCTGCTCCGAGTCATTCCAAATGAAGTTCCTACATGTCCTATCAATTTCAGTGCAGATCCTACTAGGCAACAACCTATTTTTCATAAAATAAGTTGGTATCGATTCCAACGTGGACTTACAAAGAACAAGTCTCGCAACAGGGGACAAAAGATTAGTTTTCCAACCAGCAAATTTTCCTTTTAGTTTATCAAGGATAAATGAGTAATCTTCCTTCGAAACTCTACCATGGTGCATGGGATAACCCAAATATCTCCCTAGGTTGGAGGTTTCCCTAACACCTAAGATACTCGAAATAGCCGATCTAACATCTACATTAGTGTTAGGAGAGAAAAACACCTTAGACTTATCCAAATTAATCATCTGACCCGAGTCTAAACAAAATTTTTGAACAGTGTTCCCCATAGAATTAGCAGTGGCTGCATCGGCTCTACCAAAAAGGTATATATCATCGGCAAAAATTAGGTGGGAGAACGAAGGACTAGATCTAGAAATTTTAACAGGTTTCCAGTCTCCATTCTCAACAGCCTCCAAAATATTCAAACTAAGTATCTCCATACAAAGGATAAACAAGTAAGGAGACATAGGGTCCCCTTGTCTAATGCCCCGAGAGGGCTTAAAACCCTCCAAGGGAACCCCATTCAGCAAAACAGAAAATAGTGGAGGAAGAGACACAACTCATAATAAGATCAATCCACTTTTGAGGGAAATTAAAGGAATACAACACCTTCCTAATAAAACCCCACTCCAGCCTATCATAAGCTTTATCCAAATCAAGTTTGATAGCGATGAATCCACCTTTACCTCTTTTCCTATTAAAAGAGTGAATAATTTCTTGAACAATAATAGCATTGTCTCTAGCCATCCTACCAAGTAGAAAGCTCGCTTGAAAAGGAGAAATAAGGTCATTCAAGAATGGCCTAAGCCTGTTCACTAAGATCTTAGTCACTACTTTATAGGGAAAGTCACAAAGGCTGATAGGCCTAAACTGATCAATCTTAATAGGATTTGCCAACTTGGGAATCAGGGAAATGAGAGTCCTATTAAGGTAATCCGGCATACAAGCATTCTCAAAAATACTCATAACAATTGAACAAAGTTTATCACCAACTATGCTCCAACACCTGTGGTAGAAAAATGGATGAAACCCATCAGGGCTCGGGGCTTTATGAGCCTTGAAAGACCAGACAACCTTTTTAATTTCAGTATCTGACAGAGGTTCAACAAGGTTATGCACCTGAATATTATTAAGCCTCACAATCCTATCAGTAATCCCAACAAAAGACAGGGATTCAACCTCATGGCTCGTGCAAAAACGAGCACTAAAATGGGTCTGCACAATAGTTTTCAAATCATTTATATCATCAACCCAGGAGCCATCAGAATTTTGGAGTCTGCATATTTTATTATAACTTCTTCTAACAACAGGACACATGGAAGAACTTAGTATTCTTCTCACCTTCAGCTAACCAATCGACCCTCGACTTGAGGGCCCATAAGTCCTCCTCCTCTCTAAGAATGTTCTTATACTCAACCGAAAGAACTCTCTTTAAATCAATCAAGAACTGAGAGGGAGAAACAGCCAGAACTCTATCAATGCCAGCAAGTCTAGCAAGAACCCTTTTCTTTTTTTTAAAGACGTTACCAAAGTGATGTTTATTCCAAAGAGAAAGGGCTTCTCTCAAAATATCTAAAGAGGGGACAAAAGGCAAATGACTGTTCTTCCAAGTAGAGTTAATAAGAGGAAGGCAATCAAGGTGTTGCAGCCACATACGTTGAAATCTAAATGGTTTTGACCCAACACACTTAGGATTATTAGAAAGACTAATCAAAATTGGGCAGTGATCCGAATGCCCAAAAGACAAATGAGAAACAAAAGCCTCAGGAAATAACAATCTCCAGTTAAGATTTGCAAATGCTAAATCAATACGCTCCAAAATCAACTGGGTCAGGTCTCTATGGTTTGACCAGGTAAACTTGGGCCCCGAGGCTGCAAGCTCAGTCAGAGAGCAAGTATTAAGACAATCTTGAAAAAGTTGGGCCCTAGAAATAGAGATAGATCTCCCACCCCACTTATCAGAGTTTCTAAGCACTTCGTTAAAATCCCCAGCCAATAACCAAGGCAGGGAGCAATTAGCAGCAACAACAGTAAGATTATTCCATAAATTTTTTTTTTCATGAAACCTAGGACTAGCATAAATAGCTGAAAATAAAAACTCAGTATCTAAACGACTAACCTTCACCACCATGTGGATCTCCTGCTCAGTAGAACCAATATTCTGAACCGAGACTCGATCAGAACGCCAAAGTACCCAAATCCCTCCTTGGAAGCCAATCACATCAGCGTCAATAGCACCATCAAAAGGGAGACGATCCAGAATTCTCTGAGCTTTCTTAATCCTTGCCCTTGTCTCAGTAAGAACCAAAATATCAGGGTCATACAAACGCACTAAATCCAGAATGGTGCGGGTACAATCAGGGTTACGAACACCCCTACAATTCCAAAGTAGAATCGTCATGATCGGTTTTGGTGGATTGCTGGCCATCCCTGGCATTCTTGGTGGTGGGTTTCGAGTTACCCAACCCTGATCTATCTCCTTGGGATGAAGATCGACTTTGTGCATGAGGTTTTCGAACCCTTGCATCCATGAGGACCTGGCGTAGACGTGTACTCGCCCTACCATTGGATGGATTGAGGTTCGAACCGCCACAAGCTCGTTTCCGTTCATCAAGTACTCGTAGGGGCGCTGGGTCATGAAGTTTGCCTGCACTGTTAGGGTCCACAATGGAAGGTCTCATTGCGTGTCGGCCCAAAGATTCCCCATTGAGGCAGTTGAATCGAGTTGCATCTCCACCGGAAACCCTTGGAGATTGAAGATGACAGGAACTATTTCCTCCCAAACAGGTCTTAGCATCTCTGGTGATTCCTCCCTCTGTTGTTCTTGGTGGCTCGGAGGTCTCTGGGCTTGGAACACAAACACCTGGTTCGACGACGTTGATGGGGAGATCGGCCTCCAAGGGCAATCCACTCGTCTCTCTTGGAGAGAAACAGAAAGTTCCTGGAGTTGTTCGCTCAGGTGGTGATTCACTAGCCCGTCGGTCCGCTGGCGGATTCTTCTGGTTCAGGGAAAGCTTGGGCGGAAGCGATTTTGTCTGCGACAGCTTCCCCTCATCTTGACTTTTAAAAATAATGTTTTGCGCAAGCTCAGAATCTGGAGTAGTATTATTTATCGAGACCATAATGCTAGACTGGGATTTCAAACCTTGAAGCTTGGTTTGAATCTCTTTCATAAAAGAGGAATTAGTCGGAGTTTCAGACAAATCTCGATTCTGTAGTAAACTAGAATTGGAAAACTTTTCTGTATCGATTTGAGAGGAGCTGGACTTGATCGGCAAGTTACTAATTTCCCATTTGAAGATTGGCCAGATTCAAAATTTTTTGGTACCCATCTGTCTTTTGGGCCCACTAGCTTATCAGCAACAGCTTTGAGTTTCCCTTCAACAGTAGGCCCATTCACTAAAATAGCTTATTTAGAATTTTCAACCCTGGACAAAACCTTTCTGCTATCATTTTTATGGTTAAAAGTTCTACTATCCACTTGGTTGCCCTGAAGCACTAGCCTCTTTCCACTCTGAGAAGTCCCTTTCGCATTGAAAACTTTCAGTTGACTCTTATCTTTTTTGGACTTGCGAGCTTGGACCACCATCCAGGGTCCATAGCCATGATCTTCCAAAATATGCTCCACCATAGACGACGTCACAACAGGAATTTTCTCCGGACAAACTTCCTTCTTGTGGCCAATTTTACCACAATGAAAACACAAAGAGCCTATTCCTTCATAGACAATGGGTTGCTTCACTCCTTCAATCGTAATCGACTTAGCAAGAGCTTTATCCAGATTAATCTGAACACAAATCCTAGTGTATTTACCCCTTTCCCCTGTAAGTGTGTGGGAATCAATCTTCAAAGGCAGTCCTATCTTACTTCCAATTTTTTTTAAGATAGCTTCCTCAAAAAGTTCAACAGGAAGTTCCAGTAATCTAACCCAGACAGCCACTGAGGAAAACGAGGCCGCAGACGGTCGGAAATTTGGTTCCCATTTTCTCATGGTTAGAAAATGACCTGCTATAAACCAGGGGCCCTCTTTGATAACAAAATTAAGGTCCTCTGCCGAATGAAATTTCAGCATGAAAAACTCATTCCCTAAATCAACAATCAGAGGTTGCTTCTGGATTTCCCAGAGATCTTTGAGTTTAGAAGCGAGAAAACGGTAGCCGACCTTTTTCCCAAAAACTTTAACAATGAGAGAGAGTGACCACCAATCTCTAATTCTATTTCTATCCTCAGTACTAAGAGTAAGACTTAGATCATCATTAATGGGCTCAACCTCATTTGCAGCAACCAAATCCTCAAGAAAAACAGGGCCAGAGCAGTTAATATACTCGAGTGATTTAGAGTAAATACCTTCTTGCAGCAAAGCATCCTTAAATGAGGTAGTTGCAGCGACCTCAACAATGTCCTGGGGTCCATCAATCTCCTTAAAGGCCGTTGGAGGCTCCGGAGCTTGCACCACAATAGCTTGGTTGACGCTCGTGACAACCCGATTAACTTCCATGTTAAAGCCAAGGCCAAAAGGTCTAGCAGAAATTAGAGGAAAAAGGATAGGGGAAGAACATGAAAGTCCAACTCATACTTAGCTTGAAACTTACTAATTGTGATCATTTATGTACCCTGCAAACTCTCCATATTTATAACGGGGCTAAACCTGAATTTAATTTGTTACCTTAATTATTAGGAGGGTCAAGTTGGAGGGTAAAATTGAAGGGTCAAAAAGAATTTTCCTTAAAGAAAATCTAACTTGTATTAACAGTTTACTTAGAATTTTCGTTATTGAATAGCTATCCTTATTTTGGGAAAAAAAAAATAGCTATCCTTATTTCCACATTTGAATAGTTTACGAGTTATCTTTAATTTAGTTGCATCCTTAACTAAAGTGTTCCTCCTCTCTCTCGTTCTTCCTTCCTTCCTTCCTTCTTTTTCTTGATAATTAATCATACCTAACTAATCAATTATCCTTGATTAGTAATCATGAAGGATTAGGCATGGATTTAAGAGTTTTAATCAGCCTAACATCAAAAGTCTTATCTCAAAAAAAAAAAGTCATCATCAACATCGTCGGAAAATAATTTCAATGTGCCAACTTTTTTTAGTAGGATACAATATTCATGCTCAAACATCCCATTAGAATTCACATCAATCAAGATAACAAACTAACAAAACTCACGAAGGGACACAAAGCCCATACATATAAGTGACACAAAAACCACATACAGTTTGCATGCAGAATCAGCTGGAATCTAATTATTTGAGGGAGCATATGCACATTGCAAACCATTGAGGCAAAGGCTCTATGCCAACTTATTTAATTGTAGCATTCAAAGTAAATTGCTTATATAAATATGATTATTAATAAACAATTACTTTACACAAAATGAAGCAAATAATTTAGATGAATAATATTAGAAGGTGAAAACAATATGTCTCCACGGTAATTTTATTTTGATGTGTAATAGTAATTTTTTTTATTTGAAAGTTTTCAATTTCACGTTTTAAGAAAAAAAAAATAAATATATAAGGGAAATTTTCAAAAAAGGGCAATGTAGCATGAATTTTTATTAATTGATCTAATAAAGATTTATAATTATCATTAAGACAAAAATACTTTACAAAATTTGTAATAAGGAAATGAGAGTTACCATTTTAACCCTACTACTAATATTATTTAGGGAAAAGTGAACCAGAAGAGAGGGAATGGGAAAGAAACCATGAATTACAAAAAGAGAGTCTGGTTGAAGAACAAATTGAAGGAGGTAAATAACTTGCAATTCTAAACTGCCATTATTTAGGCTACTCCCATTCCTCGTCACCTGCAATATATATTTCCTCTTCCAATTTTGTTTGTTTATATTTATATATCGACCATATCTAATCTCCATTAATAAATGGTCTCCAACTTGATTTCATAATCATTTTATCAAAATCGAATATGATCCCAACAATTATACAGTTATTTGAAAACTCAGCATCATCATTTCAATCTCCATTTTACATGTAGAAGGTCAATCCGTATGTTTTTTTCAATTGCTAACAAGAAGAGTTTCAACTTACCCTTTGATAAATGATTCCCTAATATATCAAAACTACATCATTCCCCCATAATCTCAGCTATAGCAGCTTCAACACAAAGGCCAATTCTAAAGTATGTATAGCTTCGGGAGACCGTGTATGGTGTGGGAAAACGGGGAGACCCAACAAAGAGAAGGAAAAAAAGAAAAAAGAGAAGAACAATGAAGGGTATAATGGTATTTACTCATCAGTGATGACTAATTAATAAAATTTTAATTTCCTTTCTAGAAATTAAAATTTCCTATGGTAGTAAACTCAAAATATTATTGGTGCTTTGCCTTGTTTGAAATTGTCCCTAAATTTTAAAGCTAAAATCATCATACAATATATATATATTCTTTTTTTTTTCTTAATGTTTGACAACTTTGCAAATAATTGGAGTTTTTTTAATACTCCTAGATAATTATTTGATACATTCACAATGTAAATTCTTGATATAAATTAGAGTTTTGTAATTCATGATCCTTTTTAAAGAAAAAAGTCACACATACAAAATGGAACCATATTTAGATGTTGATAATAGGAAAAATGATTAGCCATTAGGCATGGAGAAGTTCATAAAAGTAAGAATTAGAAATTTAGAACATGCGAGCATGTGAACAACTTACCTATACTGAACTAGGTATATAGAGTACGCGCACAATATGAAAATTAAGTGCTAAAAAAGAGCTAGTTGATAATAAATTATAATTATAAAATAATTTGACTAAATGTGTAACATGAAAATTCAAGGAAGAAGCAGTCCGTTTACTAGGAATATAGTTAAGGAAGAAAAGTTTGGAAGAAGGAAATCGGGTCAATTTAATGGTTTGGATTGGAAAATTGGGAAAAAAAAAACACTCTTTCCCTTGATCCTCCCAACCAGATGGAATATAAAGTGAAGAGGTATCTCTTTCATTTCACTAAGTTAAAATGATAAACTCCATCAAACTATTTAAATTAAAGTTCAAAAAGCTAAAAGAGGTGATTAACTTGATTATGATGAAGTATATCTTGGGGTTGTTTGTCTAAAGCAAAGTATAATTTCTCAATTTATATTTTTTTTAGTATGAGATTAAAAAGAATTATTTAAAAAAAAAGTGTGTGAATACATAAGACCATAAACAAGAAGTCAAACAAAATCAGGATTATAATATTTAATGGGTTCGGATCATTAACTTATTGATAGTCAATAAAAGATTATGAGGGAATAAGAGAATGCATGCAAAGTGCAAACACCATCTGTTCACATGAGTGTGCATGAGGGCACACGTGCGCCCACGATATATTCACACTCAAACATATGAAAGACCAATAATTATCGGTTGCCAGAGCAAACAGTGAGCAAGTTCAAAACGAATACCCTATAATTAACTTTAACCAATAATTTGCTTGGACTACTAAAACAATTCTAAGGCAAAAATATCCAAGTTCTTATAATCAATATTAATAGCTAGCACATGTTATCTATTTTGTTATTACTAATTATCAATTTCAATTTCACGTGCAAGGCACGTGTCTTAATATGTTTAAATTAAATGAAAATTAAAATTTTAAATATATTACTAATTTTATCCTAAAGAAGTCTATTATTATAGCTGGTAAAATTTCACTCGAGTACGGGTAGCCGACTCAACCACCTAAAACCAAACCTTATCCAATCCGATTCGATCAAAAAATCCGTTCAATCCGAAATCGAAATGACCCTACCTCAAATCCTTAATGACCCGAACCTGAATCGACCCGAATCCGATCAACCTGAGAGATTAATCCGAAATTACCCGTCGAGATTAATTATATTTAAATAACCCAAATAAAAAAAAGAATTGAACCTGAAAATCGGAGGCTCAAATCCGAAATTATCTTAACCATATGACCCAAAACCGAAAAAGACTCGAACCAAAATTGATCCAAAACCAAATGACCTGAAATTTGAGCGATCCAAATCCAACCCAACCTAAAACCAAAAATTAACCGAACCCTTATAACCCAAAATGTCGTTAACCTGAAACTAATTAACTTAACCCAGATAACCGAACCCAAATCCAACCCGACCAACCCATTTGTATATACATTGGATTTAACTATCAAAGTAACAAAAGAAATCATCACACACAAAGAAAATTATTAACAAAGTAAAATAGCAAATTTAAACCCATAGTAAGGGTTACATTTATCTAGTAAAAAATTAATTATTAATCAAATAAAATAACTGCACGTTAGGAAAATAATAAATTTTAATCATAATATACATTAAACTACTCAAATAAAAAAAATGGCAATCACAATAACCTTTTAAATTAAAATGGTAAAAACAAAATAATTATAAAATATTGAATTTAATTAAATGAAAATAGAGTTTTTAGTAGAATAAAACAGTATATTAAAAATTTTAATACATCCAATTTTTATTAAAAATAGTAAAATGGTAAAAATAAAGAAATTATAAAGATTTTAGATTTAATAATTGAATAAAAATAGAGTTTTAAATAGAATAAAACTACAATAGTTTAAGTAAGGGCATTTAAGAAATATATTAAAAAAATAAGGGTATAATAGTCGATTTAAAAGTTTTACAAAACTCGTACTTTTATATATAGTATAGATAGATAATAGTATCACTCTTGTGTGGATTCACTCAATTTTTATATTTGGATATCTTTGAAATAACCCAAAGCTCGGTTTGTCTTTTTTAACATTATAGCTTTCACGTGCCTTGCACGTGACCCAACGTGTTTAAATGAAATATTCATATGAAATTATGATAATTTCTCTATTAAATTATGATAATTACACTATTTTTTATGATCCCATTATGAAATTTTGATAACCTTCCTATGAAATTTTAATAATGATACTATGAATTTCGAGAACCTTTTTATAATTTTTTTTAACGTTCTTATGAAATTTTGTTAACCTCCCTAAGGAATTTTGAAGACCTCAATATGAAATTTTGATAACTTCGCAATGAAATTTTGATAACCAACACAATGAGATGTGATAACCTCCATATGATATATTGATAACCACGTTATGAAAATTTAAAAACCTCCATATGAATTGTTAGTAATCACACTCTGAAATTTTGATAATCACACTATGAAATTGTGATAACCTCGCTATGAAATTTTGTTAAATCTTCCTATAAAATTTTGATAATTTTTTTATGAAATCTTGATAACTACAGATTTTGATAACCTCCATATGAATTTTTAATAACCTCATTATGAAATTTTGTTAACCTCCCTATGAAATTTTGATCTACATACTATGAAATTTTGATAACTCTCTTATGACGTTTTAAAAACTAAACTATGAAAATTTTGATAACCTTCATAGGATATTTTGATATCCTCCCTATGTAATTTCAATAACCAACCTAAGAAATTTTAATAACTTGATCCTATGAAATTTTGGTAACCATATTATGAAATTTGGTAACCACACTATGGAATTTTGATAACTTCAATATGAAATTTTAGTAACCACACTATGAAATTTTGATAACCTCCTCATGAAATTATAATAAACATCTTATGAAATTTTGATAACCACATAGAGAAAAAGAAAATCAAAATCATAATATACGTTGGAAACAAAAAGTCAAATTGACTTTCTTATAATTTAATATACATATTATATGATCTAATAATTAATAATGGAATAATTTATGATTAAAAAATAATGGAATAATTAAAATATTATTTAGTAATGGCAATTTAGAAATATATTTTTTTAAAAAAGGTACAATTGGAAATATGTTTTAAAAATACAGGTACAATCAGAAAACATAAAGTTTCCCCTTATTCGTACTTTTATATATAGTATAGATAATTGTTTTCTCTATATTCAGTAAGAACGATCTACTAATTCAGATTTAGTTATTTATCATAATAAATTTTAAAAGACCAACCTCCAATGTGATATTTATGATTGGCAATAGGTAAAGAAGTTCAAGTTGTATATATAAATCAACATGAAACCTAACTACCAATAATTGATCGGTTCAAGTGATTCAGTGGTTTTCCTCAAATAAAATCTCAGATTCGAGCTTTATGAATAGAAAAAATCATTGTTGAAAGCTAAAACTGGACTCGAACATGATTAGTTGTAAACCGTTAAACAAATATGCATATGGTTATACCTATAATTTAGAGAAAAAAAAACTTGAAACCTAGCAAAGGATAATGTGGGATCTTTTAACGGGAATATATTATTATGTATATGTATATTTATGTTAACTAGTCTTAGCTTTCACGTGCGTTGCACGTGGCCGAACTCGTTTAAATAAAGAAATTATTAAAATAATTAAAAATAATTAAGTGTCAAGACATCCAATTATTGTAAAATAATTTGAAAGGAAAAAAAAAAGAAAAAAAGGGTAATATCAAGATAAGTGTTGAGCCTTTACCTAATTTAGGGGCGCAATTTTCATCCAAAACTGTAATCTACTTATCCATAAGGGTTAGCTAGAGGTAGGGAAGCGGACCAAACTTCAGCTGCGGTTGTATGATCTAAAATCCTAGAGCAAGGAATGTTTTGGTGACATCCATAAACGGAAACGTCGAGTTTTAGCTTGGTTAAAGGATTCAAAAAAGTCTTAATCGAGATCTAAATGATTTCTTACTAAATTTGGAGGTTCTTCTTATAGAAAAATTATATATTCTCACATGCTTTCAAGAAGAAAAAAAAATATAAAAAAAGTATATATAATATAAAAGTTGGTTGGAGAACCTCTGCTGGCGCTAGACTCGTCACAAGCAACCTTGAACCTTGACTAAACGAATAGACACCATAATAACCATGATAGCTATTCATACATTCCGCTAAAAGGAATAAAGCAAAGAGGAACAATGCAAAATTGACTATCAAATTTAATTTAGTATTTTTAAATTGAGAGAAAACAAAAAAAATAAAATTAACTTTCTTATAATTTAATATACGTATTATAATCTAATAAAATTAATAATGAAATAATCTATGGTAAAAAAAATAATTGAATAATTAAAATATTATTTAGTTATGGCAATTTAGAAATATATTTTTTAAAAAATGGTATAATTGGAAGTATGTTTTAAAAATAAGGGTACAATCGGAAAACATAAAGTTTCCCCTTATTTGTACTTTTATATATAGTATAGATAATTGGAGCATGTGAAGTATACAAAAGGGTGAGAAATTTAAAGTGTGTTACTCGGGTCATACATTTTCAGTTTTTTTCTGTATCATTAATTTTTCAGAGTTTGCAAGTCAGTAGCACATGGAACTAAAAAAAGTTGACTAGTTTTAATATGCTGCAGATGGTTTCAACTTTCAAAGGTCTTTGCTCAAGAGCTCTTGCTAAGAAGCTTCAATATGGAATGGATTAATTAAAGAAGTGAAGATAGATAGTAGATTAATAAGATTGCTTAGGAAAATACCCAAATGATTTTGTCTACTTTATCCCTTTGTTGAGTCTTTTGATACTTTCCATACAAAATGGCTACTACTTATGTTGAGCTTTTTGTATGTCTTCTCATGTTGAGCCCCCTCTTGGAAACTGCTACAAATGAGAATATTTTTTTGTAAATTGTAGTAATAAGAACTTGACCAGGTACATTATTCTTGATTGCACCACCCACAAAAGAAGAGAAAGTTCAACTAATCCAAACGTTAGACCAACCAAACTAATTGTATTCATCACTAAATTCATTGTCTCTATCCATGATTTTTCTTGAGATTCTAAAGAGAATAAGCTTTTCCCTAAAGTTGGACAAAACAATTGAAAAGTATATGAAACAATATATGGAATGGGTATTTATATACATCTTAAGATGTGAAAGAATAGAATCTCTACATTTAAAAAGTAGTGTTGCTTTCAAATTTTTGTTTTTCATCATTGGCAATATAAGAACAGTTCAATAGGAAGTTTTTTAGCTGTTTTCTTTTGTCTTTTTTTTTCTTCCTTTTTATATGCCTGATTACACGACCGGCTTACCATGTTATTCATAAGTCCTATTAATATACGCAAGAGATCTATATCTATATGTTAGTAATAATCAATAAAACCCTATATTACTAATCTTCTAAATTTTATAAAACTTGAAACTTGCTCTTTAGCTTTATCACTACTAATTTTTGTTCCCAAAATGTGTAACCTAAGTAAATTAGTGACTATGAGTAAGATTTATTATCTCGTTTTTTCATTTGTGTATTTACTATTTTTTAGTAGAAAGTCTGATTTAAAATTCAATGTAAAAAGGGGGAAAAAAAAGAATGCAAATTAATACAAACAATTAGGAAAAATTGGGACCAAAAAAAAAAAAGGAAACCCAGGAAGTAAAATTGGGTTTGGGCCTCTGGGTGGGTTCTCCTCGTTTCTGTGACTTACCGGGCTGTCAGGCTGTGGATATCTAACACGGGCCTAAAGAAGACAAGGCTTGAATTTGTACGACAAAAGATCAATAAATAAGCATAATTAATTTAATCGAAAACTTGCCCTAGTTAAAGGTTTGATCTGGACGATTTAAGCCCATGAAGTTTCATATGGCTTGGAAGTATTAGCTAGGTTGCCTGTTGATCAAGTCATCATCCTGAAAGCAGAAACATTTTACCTAATCTCAATCAATTTTCTTAAATTATTTCTCATGCATTGATCATAATTTGCATTACAATTCGGTGTCCCATTCCTTTACAATCTATCTATGACATTAAAGAAAGTGCAAAATCTTCCTATTATCCTATACATGTAATATTTTGTAAGGCAAACTACAACTTTGATGGCATCAACAATTGGATCAAGTGGTTTGGAATTGGAACTTATTCCTCTTAAACAAGATCTCAAGTTTGAATCTTGTAAGTGGAAAAAAAAATCAGCTTTACTCCATAATACGACCCAGCTCAAACAAGATTAACTTGTATGTATAAGCCATTTGCTATTCCTTGTTATCCCTTTGCTTAGAGTCTTATAAAACAACTTGATGATTTTGACAGAAATCATTGAAGAAAAGCTTTGATCAAATTCAAAACGACTCTCCTTATCCTAGGCCAAGTTCAATATCACTGCAACTTTCATCAATTTGACTTGCCATGGATTCTTGTTCACAATTCTTGTAAAATAGGCAATAGATAATTGTGTCAAGAACAATGAGGAGAGAATACAAATAAGCAATCAGTAAACCTTCCAAGGCCACAGAAGAGTTAATCTGGCCTCCCAAAATCTGGTAAACTCTTATAACTCTGAATTGAAACAGGGCTTCAATAGAAACAAGACCCAAATTTGTTGGAAGAAACAACAAGAGAGCCATGGAGTTTTTACCTTTTCTTAGCAAACAAGCTTTATAGATTGCTAGATATCCTTTGCAAGTTCCCATCCCTGCCACAACCAAAGCTAAGTTGCTAATCATAACCATGTTGGCTAAGAAAGAGTAAAAAACAGCTCCGAAAGCCGGTAGAATCAGGCTTATATATGGTAACCAGAATGATTTCAGATAATTACATGAAATCAAGAGAAGGGGAAATGTTGCTGAGTTTATGGCAATGATCAAAACTAAGCTGCAAAGGTGTGTTATGAGTAGAGGTTTGTAAAGTGATAAGAAAACAGAAAAGGGTGCCTGAAAACAAGGTTTTTGTTGATTGAAAGATTGAATTATGGATGCTTTTGCCATAATCAAAGATGAAAGTGAAAAAGGGAGACTAAGAACAAAAGGGAAAAAAGATTGGGATTTGAGTTGATGAGAGGAGAAAGAAGACCCTGCAAGATCAAAGAAGGAATCAAATTGAGCATGGATGGTTTGAGAAAGTGGTGAATAGGATTTGAAAAGTGGGTGTGAAAGGAGGATAGAAGCCGAGAAAGGAAGCAAAAGGAGAGTTGGGATGGTGGTGAAGAAGTGGAAGTATTTGAGGAAGGTATGGATTGAAATTCTGATGATCTTTCCTGCAGAATCCATTACAACAGATGGGGTTTCTTTCATTCTTGTTGGGGTGATGATTGATGAAGGGCTCATTCCTCAGGAGAAATTGTCCTATGAACAAAATGATAAAAAGAGAGGGACATTTATTTATCCTGCTTGGGTTTCTAGATTTGTTTAACCTGTTAGAAGGGGTTACTTTTTTTCACAACTATTTCCAACCACCAGAAACTAACACATAACTGCCAAGGTAGAGGTCTTTCTTTGGTACATAATTATGGCTAACAATTAGTACTTATTTCTTCAAGGGGTTATATTGGGAGATGGAGAGACATGTACTCAATGCCTCCCTTAGTGATTTTTTCCCCCAACCCTCCGATATTTGGTAGTTACATTGTACCCTGACTGATTAGAAGTTGAGCTGTGTTGGATCCCAAATAGAAAAACTCTCCCAATACCTTTTCCTATATTCACAAGACCCAATTCCGAGATTTTATTTAAAAGCATTGAATTCCTTTGACTCAAATCAACAAACCTCCGTGGGGAGAATTCTTTACTAACATGTAACATCTTTCCTAACATGTGCGAATTTCAATTACGTGTTGATATAAACTTCTTCGGTATGCTCATAAGATAAATCCATAAGTGATGGATTAAAACGGTTTATTATTATTATTATTATTATTATTATTATTTTGAAATAGGTCATACTCAAATTGAGTTTAATCGATCCAATCAAATTATTATGGATTAAATATTATGATAAAAAAATTGACTTTTACTCTACAAATCTTCACGAGAATCTCATATATGTGCATATAGATGGTGATTGAAAATGTTATTGTCTTCAATAATTAAAATTGGAATGGAGATGGAAGGTCCATTTTCTATTTTGGTCAAAGAATGAGAAAAATAGATAATTTCATGACCATACTATGCCTACTTATATAGTTATATTAAAGCATATATGGATAGATGACTTGAGATGAGAATAGCCCAAAACCAAAAGTATCTGTATCCTAGCTAGCTAGAGACTTACCCTGTCCTTTTGCTGATGCAAGAAATGGCTAGCTAGTTGAGAGATTTAGGTAAACTGTCCATGCCTTAAGTTGTCTAACAAATACTTGAATTCAACCAAATATCTAAACTTGTTAATTAGTTATAAAATGAAGCTATTTCCATAAAAAATAATTAGGGTAAAGTAATGGGTGGAGTTTATCATATTTTGGTTGAAGGTTGCTAGGGGCATTAACTAGTGTGATTAAATTGAAGTAAACATCATTAGTAGGCCATGAGAATTGAGAATGGTCATTGTACATGATTATAATTAAAAAAAAAAATAAATAAAAGGAATCAGTGGAGCTTTTAAGCTCCATAAACATGTTAAGAAGTTGACATATACACCATTCTTTAATTGATTATGTATTTAATTTTCAAAACTATCCTCTGTCTATGTCTACCAAAAAAAATATCATCTCTAGAAAAATACTACATGTTTCAATCCTTACGTAAAAAAAAAAAAAAAATTCAATCCTACTTGTGCGCTGGTATGTTAAATTGCACTTTATGATATAATTTTTTTATCCAAGAAAAAAAAACACCATTGATATTATATTCAAAAATGTGATCTACTAAAATGGAGGGTTAAAAATGAATAACACCCCACTTTTTTTTTTCGGCCGAAGAATAAATCCCCACTATAAATGGGCTATTTTTGTTGGTGGGAAGTGCTAAATTAATTAATACCAAACCCCAATCCAAACCTAAATTTGTACTTATCTGATATATAAAAAAAAAGCATCATTTAACAACTGGGACTTAAATGAATAATCAAAAAACATTTAAGGGTAGTTATGTCATATCGTGATGAAGCAAATGAAAATTCTAAAGTTTCGTCTACTGTTTGCTGAACATTCGCTTTGAAGTTTCTTCTTTGAACAACTTTGATTTTACAATTTTCATTTACTTGTATAGAGCTGCCATCAGATTCTCCTCTCTTTCTGTAAGTCCATTCCTCTCTCCTTTTCTCTTAAATAATTTGTTAAAATTCTTAAGTTTTTATTTTTTAAAAAGATATTTTTCTAGTAATAAGATCTGTTTGCAACTGGGGTTCTTCAGAATTAAATTATTTTTCGATTTCCGTTTCTGGGTCTTTTGAATTTCAGTTTTTCTTGTATTCTAGGAGTGTCAGGTTTAATATATAGCTTAAGCGTAAGTTCTATTTTGCTGGAACATTAAATAAGAAACGAAATTTTGGTTGATCAATGATTTCATCTTGGCTCCTTAATTATCCATGAGAAGCTGCGATTTTGTTGTTGATTGGTTTAAGATTTTCAAACTGCTTAATTTATGTTTGTGAGTTTTGCTCTTTGCATTTGGATGTTTAGAGGTGATGAAGTTGCCTTGTAAACAAGAACATAACTTAGAATTAGTTCATTGTTAGTGCTACTTAATTTGGATATTTCTTTCATAACTTATTATCTGAACTGAAAAGTGAGCAAATTCCTTGTCTGTTTTTTGGTCAGACGATTCAGGTTTATCTGCAAAGTATCATACTAGGAGATAACCGTGTAATTAATATGTCAACTAGGCGGAATGTTCGCTACAGTCCTTTGCCTGCTGATGAAGATGATGATTATGTGAATGGAGGAAGGCGTTATGACCCGCGGTTTGATTATTCACCAAAATCCTTTGATAAAATCCCATGGAAGTCCATTGCCCTTGCAGTGTTTTTGCTTTGTCTCGGATCCCTGCTCCTTTTTCTTTCATTTTTCATCCTCACTGGGCATATGGGGGGAGAGAAATCACAAGGCTATGGCCTTTTGGTTCTTGGAATTCTAACTTTCCTTCCAGGTACACAACTGATTCCATAATCAATGCTTTTTAACTGTATGGTAGATAGATATTAATTAGTCACCATGTTCTTCTATCTATCCCTTCAAATGGGGATTTTGTTTGGCTAGTTGAAATATTTTTCTCTTAGACATGCTTAATTTACATGTTTCCTTAATGACTGAATTCATAGATTAATACTTATTGCCAAAACAAAGTCATGAACTAATGCTTAAGATTTTTTACTTAATGAAGAATAGCAAGTCAGGATTCTTGAACAGGATTAAGAGTCTTTGTATATTAATTATTTAAGTTCTATAGTATAGAGCTGCTAGGAATTGCATGAAGTGAATGGTTGATTATGAACATCTTTGATGAGCTAAGCTGTATTCCTGCCAAATTATATGTGCCATCTGTGGATAGTTATATGGCTCTCTAAATTTTCTTTTTGGACAACCATGTTGGTGCACCATTTTTAGCTTTGGGGAGAATGTGAGCTAAGAAATCATCTTTCAGTATTTTAATCAACTGTCCGCTGGTCTGGGGTCTGGACTTGGGTTGATCTTGATCAATTGAAAAAAAATATGCTTGGAAGTGTTATGGAATTGTTAGAGCATCTGATGACTGATGGTTAGGTATGACCCAATAGCCCATGATATTCTGGTTACTCATAGAGCCATAGAATGTCATAGTTTCCCCTTTCTTTGTATTGCTGCACTTTGGAAGTTTATTTAAAAATGACATTAACCTCTTTATTTGGATGGAGGGAGAGGATACAAGAGGTGGAGAGGGGTGGAGAAGGGAATTGTATACTCTACTTGTAGGAGGGACAGAAGATCTAGCCTTCGAATTCGAAGACAACCCCATCCTTGCCCCTTCCATTAAGTTGGGACAATTTAGAGGGAGAATACTTTTTAAAGATGATTATGTTTCTGGCCTTTTAGTTTTATCCCCAATAATTAAATTGTTTTTACCCAAATAACTAAGAGTCTAAGACCATTAGTGTCAAGTGGTGCTATCTTATCTGGTGCTTTCCTCTTAGTCTTGATTAGTTCCTCATTTTCTTTTGTGGTTATCTCGTTCGACTTCCCTAATATGCTTTTAAGTCTGAAGCTTTTCTATTTTTCTTTAGTTACCAAGGGAAGGGACTTTAAATATTTATGGGGGCAGCTGTTTCTAATTGCATCTAGTTACAGACTGTACTTTATGCCCTGCATTGAAACAAATACTCCCGCAATAGGAATTACATTACAAATAGTGCAGGAAGCTATCACTTACGACTTACGAGTCATGGCACAAATCAGTTTTTCCCCAAGGACAAATATATTTAAAATTTTTTATCAACCATCTTTCTAATGTCCCTTGTGGTTTCATGTGATGTGCTTTGAAGTAACCTTTAACCATTATCAACCTTCAAAATTGATTGGCCAAGTATTTATCAATTGGAACTTGTATGCTGCAGGTTTTTATGAGACTCGAATAGCATATTATGCTTGGAGGGGTGCCGATGGATATCGCTTTGCTTCCATTCCTGATTATTGAGACTTGCCTTTATAGTGTTCCTTGAACTGATGGCACCCATTGCCCTCTTAGAGGTGAAGTGTATCCTCAAATTACACTTTAAGAGCTTGTCTAGAGAACAATATAAGCATGTAAATTTTTTAATTTTGAATCTCATCTGTTTGTATTTGAAGCATGAGGCAGGAAACATCAGTCAGTTCCTGATCGTACGTTTTCTGAGAGATAGGTTTTGACTTTGTAATACACCAAATGTATTTATGTTTTATTCCTTTTTATGGGTGAAAAGAGATTATGAAACAAACTCACTCACTTCCATTTGTTGTTCAATATTTTCTCATTAAGCAAGATTGTTCCTGCAAATGGATCTGCAGAAATACAACTTGAAGGTGTCCAAGGGCTAAGCCGGTACATGATAAAATAGTTGTGGACTTAATGGTGGTTTTGAGAGGTAAGTTGCATAAAAAATTATACCTACGGCAGATGGATTATTTATTTTGTTTTTGTCTATAACAAACAAGCCAATTGTCTAATTGATGTGTCAATGCCACATCATCGAGATATTCTCTTTTTTTGACATTACATTACATAAGTGATACTTATCTTTACTCTTTCTTTTCTTATGTAATGCTAGTATAAATTACTTGTTAATTTTTTTTCTTTTATAAAAATTGAAAATAAAATCAAATTGTAAATTGACTTAATTGATTAAAAATCTAAATAAATAAATATATTTTTAGGTAAATCTAACTTACAAACTACAAAGTAGTTTGAGAGCACTTTTAAGACACATTTCAAGATAATTTTCTTGTAATGTTCTCAATGTCACTTGATTATATCTCCTTGATCTTTCCATTGGAAACTGATTATTATAAAGCTCTTTCTTTAATCAATGAAGGCTGGGTACGGGAGATCAGACATGTGTTCAGAGAAGAGAATTGTTGTGCTGATTGGTTAGCAAATTTTGGCCAAACTTTGGAGCATGGATCGGTTACTCTGATTACTCCACCTTTGGAGCTTCTCCCATTATTGGAACAAGACGCTGCTGGCGTTGCTGTTCTAAGAGCTTAGTCGCTTGGTAATGGCATCTTATGTACCCAAAAAAAAAAATAAATATAATAATATAATATATATTTTTTCTTAGGTAAAATTATAAATATATAATCTAAATAAAAATGATTTAGCTCTTGATTAGTATTATATAGTAGTAATTTTTTGGCCAAATTTCTTAATAATTAAAAAATCATTTTGAAATTCCGATGTCTGAATCTTCACCAAGAAATAAAGTTTCTAATTCCTGATTTGCCCTTTTCGGAACAAATGAAAACCCGCCTGTAATAAATCATCTTCAAAGCTCGAGAACACGACAAAAAGAAAAAAGGACATCACTGTCATTCCGTCAAATCCCAAGGGTAACAATTTCCCTTCCAATCAATTCAGTTTCATTCAACTCGACCTTCCCAAAAAAAAAAAAAATGATTAGCTTATATTTTCAACCAATAAGAAAAAAAATCCTTCTAAACTCTCTTTATTCTTCTCGCTCGCTTTGCTCTCTCTCTCTCTCTCTCTCTTTCTCTGCCCTCTTCTCCGATCGGATTCGCCACTACACGAAAGCCGTAGCCGAGGCAGCTCCGATCGAATCAGGTGAAATTTTTTAATTTAATCTTTCTAATTTTAGTGGCTTTGATTTAATTGATTTCGAATTTTGATTTTTTTGGGGTTTTTTGCTCAGGAAGAAAGAATGGATGGATCAGGAGGAAGGGGAGGAAGTGGTGTTGATAATGTGTTACCCAATTACAAGCTTGGGAAAACGCTTGGAATTGGTTCGTTTGGAAAGGTTAAAATTGCTGAACATGCTTTGACTGGTCATAAAGTTGCTATTAAGATTCTTAATCGAAGAAAGATTAAGAATATGGAAATGGAGGAAAAAGGTTAATTTTTTCTTTTCTAATTTGATTTTTCATTCATATTATGACCATTTTTATCTCTCAAGTTGAATACATGTTTTTCGTTATGTTTTTGGTTTTTAAAGATTGGGATTTTTTAGGTTTTGTCTAGCTGTAGAAGTAAGATAAACAAAAATACAAAAAAAGCTTGAGAATTTAGAAAGGAATTTATTTAAATATGGAAATTGGTGAGCTTTTAGTTCACTGGTTGTTAATTATATTCTTCATTTTTTTTTCTGAATAAGTTTCTTAGTTTGAGTGCGTGGATTCCCTAGGTTTTATTGGTTACTGCTTTACTTTTCAAGTAACAGAGTGCGTGATTTTTTAGTTCATTATATTGAATGAATCGAATTTCTTGATTTTATTGAATGAATCAATATGAGAGCACTTAGCAACTCTCTTTTTGCCATCTTTTGCTTAGTCATTGGTTTATGAGTTCCTACATGGGGTATTTAAATTGTATTTTATTTATTGAGAAATGTTTATTGGTTTTGGTGCAGTTAGAAGAGAGATTAAGATTTTGAGATTGTTTATGCATCCGCATATTATACGACTTTATGAGGTCATAGAGACAGCAACGGACATTTTTGTGGTTATGGAATATGTCAAGTCTGGAGAACTCTTTGACTACATTGTAGAGAAGGGAAGGTTGCAGGAGGATGAAGCTCGAAACTTTTTTCAGCAGGTGTGGTTAGACTCTTATATTTTAGTGTTTATCTATGTTCCTTTTCTTTCTTTAGATTATTGGAATGTACTAAATATTTGTTTGGAAACAGATAATTTCTGGGGTGGAGTACTGCCACAGAAATATGGTGGTGCATCGGGACCTTAAGCCTGAGAATTTGCTTCTAGATTCCAAGTGCAATGTGAAGATTGCTGATTTTGGCTTGAGCAACATAATGAGAGATGGTCATTTTTTGAAGACAAGTTGTGGTAGCCCAAATTATGCTGCCCCGGAGGTAAGGGTTTTGTGAATTAGAAATAATGAAATTCTTACATTTATGGCCATGAAAGGTGGAATGTTTTGGCATCTTCTATTTAAAAGTAAATTTTTCTCATGTGGCGATAGCATTTTCTTATGTATATGGGTCCCCATTTCTGTAGGTCATTTCTGGAAAACTTTATGCTGGACCTGAAGTGGATGTATGGAGCTGTGGTGTTATTTTGTATGCCCTTCTTTGTGGAACCCTTCCTTTTGATGATGAAAACATTCCTAACCTCTTTAAGAAAATAAAGGTCAGTGGCATCTTTTTCTCCTTCATAGTTCCAGATATTTATCTGATCTTTACTTTGTTATTTCTCTGTAATGTCAATAATTTATACCATAGATTGCTTTCAGTTTTGTTTCTTACATGCTTCAATCCTGATAGTTATTATACCTTGGAATTTGCATTATTTGTCCTTCAGGGTGGCATATACACTCTTCCGAGCCATTTATCTCCAGGTGCTAGAGATTTGATCCCACGAATGCTTGTAGTTGATCCAATGAAGAGAATGACAATTCCTGAGATCCGCCAGCACCCCTGGTTTCAAGCACATCTTCCAAGATATTTAGCTGTTCCGCCTCCAGATACAATGCAACAAGCAAAAAAGGTTGGTTGATTTTGTTTTCCGCTTTCAACTTCAGTTGTAAATATACTTGCTTATGTATGCTTTATTAACCCCTGAAATGGATGTATGTGAAAGTTGACCCATCTGGTTGATTAAATATGCCCAGAGCGAATGTCCTTGTTGATATTCTGGATTACTGCCATTTTTCGGATGTAGGCTTGACACATTGTATAGTACTGTGGTTTGTCTTGGGGAAAACCTTTTCAAAACTCATGCCGTATGTTAAAAATGACATGCCTTGTATTTATTGTTCTCATTGCTTGTTTTTTGGCTATTGGGGGATGGGTTTGCCTTCTAAGTTCTTTTCCTACAATTCCCTATTCCCCAATCGTCCTCTTCTTGGTTGTTGATAGGATCCTATAATTGATAATTTGGTACCCTTTAGTTGTGATTATGTGCAAGTTACTGATCTAAATGTGTTTACAGATTGATGAGGAGATCCTTCAGGAAGTGGTAAGAATGGGATTTGAAAGGAACCATCTGATTGAGTCTCTTCGCAACAGAATTCAAAATGAGGTTTGAACTTCTTCAACTCCTTTATTTTCACAGGTTTGTAGCCCGTTTCTTATGCATTTTTAGCATCTTCCAGGGAACCGTTGCTTACTACTTACTATTGGACAACCGATTCCGAGTCTCCAGTGGTTATCTTGGAGCTGAGTTTCAAGAAACTATGGTGCGTTTCTATTTGTCTTTTCGGTTCTGTTACTAACATTGGTTATCTAAAGCAGCTCATATTATTTAATTCATTACACTATGTGGGAAAAATTAAGATTCATGACCCTATTAGAGTCCAAAATTAAGATTCATGATCTGATAGAGTCCGCTGCTGATTGAACTATATCTATTAGTTTTGTTTATCCGTAAAATCTTTCTTCTTCCTTTGCAGATTTTTGTATTGTAGTAATTCTAATCCTTCTTTCTTTTTTAAACAATTTTTTAGGAATCTGGCTTTAACCGCATGCATCCAGCTGAACCTGCTTCTCCAACTGTTGGACATCGCCTTCCTGGATATGCAGACTATCAAGCTATGGGTTTAAGAGGTCTTGAGAGGAAATGGGCTCTTGGACTTCAGGTTGAATTTGTCAATTACAAGCTGTTTTCCCACGCAGACCAAACTTGCTATAACCTGTGATAGTAGTTATATAGGTCATTAGACGTCAATTGATAGGCACTATAAGGTCTTTGTTTTTATTTTAAACAACTGCCATATGAAAATTAAGTATAAGTAGCAGGGGAAATGTGGTTGATACTTATACAACAATTAAGACTAGATTCAGTATGTAGGACAATTAAGCCTAGATTCAGTACTGATATCAGGACTAAATTTTGTAATGCACCAAAGTTTGACATTGCAGTGTTGTTGATCATTTTCACTTTTTTAATTTTTGTAGTCTCGAGCCCATCCACGTGAAATCATGACAGAAGTTCTCAAAGCTCTGCAAGAACTCAATGTCTGTTGGAAGAAGATAGGGCATTACAACATGAAGTGTAGGTGGATTCCTAGCATTCCTGGTCATCACGAAGGCATGGTTAACAATCCTGTGCATAATAATCACTACTTTGGAGATGAATCAAACATTATCGAAAATGATGGTGTTGCCAAGTTGCCAAATGTTGTCAAGTTCGAAGTGCAGGTAATGTCTAGCATATAATTCTGATTGCAAATGTAATTTTATGTGGAAATCGGGTGCTTATTTATAGATTAGGAATGCCGTCAATAAAAGTGCTGATACGTATTTGCTCCCATTGATTTATACAGCTTTACAAAACTCGTGAGGAGAAGTATCTGCTGGATCTTCAGAGGGTTCAGGGGCCACAATTTCTGTTCTTGGATCTTTGTGCTGCATTTCTTGCACAGCTTCGGGTCCTCTAACATGAGAAGCCTTATATCTTGAATGACCCTTGTCCTCGAATCTCCTATGATGGATGTGTATAAGAAAATTCGATGTATATAACTCCTTTTTGTTTTTTTCTCTTTCCTTTTTTTTTAGCTTGACTAAACCTTCACCTTTTTTCTTGTAACCCTCCATTTTAGATGGGTAATTGTGGAGTCAGTCCTCAATACTAGGGTTGGCCAGGGCAATCTGTGTTAGCCCTCAGGTTCACACACAAGTTTGCCTTAATCATAACTAGGGTTTCCGCAATGTTATGGAACCTAAGGCGAAGTTTTTATGAATTATCATTGATAGAATTAACCTTTGGTCTTTTGGAAGTAGCAGTTTTCTTCAGCAAATTATGCTATTAATGTTCAGTGAAGTCGGGGAAAAAAATATATTGATGGAGTTCGGAATTTTCTTCTTTTTTCTGTCCATTGTTAATGCAAGTGTATCAGTAGGCGGTAGTCGAATAGGAAAGATCAGGTTTATCATTTGTTTCTTGGATGACTGGCAGGATGAATGAATGTGAAGATTTCGTTTGTTACAAACTCTGGTTTTAACAACTTATGTCCAAGTGGGGATTGACTTCATGAATCATGAGGAGATTCATAATTATTGCTTGAGCAAAGTATATTCTCTTTTATTGGCAATTGAACTTTGGCAGATAGTGAGCAAAAAATATCTGTTTTCTGTTCCTTTTTTATTTGGATAATATAAGTCTGTTTCCTGTTCCACTTGGGCTTCAAGAAGTCATTTTAGAAGCCAAACTAATGAACTATGCTGGTTTAGCTTTCAAATTAAAGAACAATGATGCTCGAACCATGACCAAATGTATGTAAATTTTGTAAATGATATTTGAGAAGAATCTTGTGTGGCACTGGCAGTTATTTTTGGACATAAAGTTAGTTCAAGCGCAACTGGGGTTTTTGGATTCGTTGAACTTTCACCTACAAACTTTTCAAACTTACAAGCCTTGAGCGCTTTGGCAACCTCTGTTAGCTTTGGGAAAGGGAATATTGAAACAAGATCAACTTGGATTCAAACTTTTGGTTTTAACTCTCTTCGGTTTGGAGGTAACTTACTGGGTAAAAGTAAAACCTTGATCATAACTGTCAAAAGCCAAGACTAAGTAATATTGAACCAGGATACCAGAAAAGAAGTCTTTTGTTCGGATTTTATAGACTTAGTAGTTGCTACTAGTATGAAAGACAGAGATGTTTGTATAGAGAATGAATGAAGATTTCCCTTCTATAGGGCTTACTCATATTCATTGCAAGTACAAGTATATATAAAACACTGGTTAAATCATTTTAACTTCAAAATTCTTCAATCTTTATGATTGCTCATGTATGAGAAAAAGGTGAAAAGTCACTACAATGCAAAACATTGGCTACAAACTTGGAAATTACATTTCATTTGTTGTTTAACATATATATCTATATGAAAATATCAGCATTACATGAAATAGAATGAATATAAGTCATCTGAGGCTGAAGAAAGACCCTATATCAGTTAGTTAACATAGCAGATGGGTGGAAGGTCAAGGGAACTCCAAAGAGATTCAACATCATTTCCTGTTGAAGAAGAAGAAGAAGTCCCCATAGCCATATCCATTGAACTTGAAGAAGAATCAAAGGAACTTTGTGGGCTTTCTTCTTGTGTTTTCCTCACCATTTCTGTCTCATCTTCTTCCACATTCTTTGCCCTTTTGTTCTTGTTACATGCATTTTGTAGTTTTGACAATTGTTCAGATCTTGCTCTCCCCATCACATTTTCTGAACCAATTTTTCGCCTTAACAACTCTGATATCCCATTGAAAGCATAGAGAGAAGCTGAGAATTTGCGTTCGTAGGTCATTCTCTTCATGTCATCACCAAAAGTCTCTGTCTCCATTGGTATCTCAATCTCTTCAGCAATCTGAAAAGGTGAGAAGTAACTAGATGATCCAATATCATCCACAAACTGGAAATCAAGTGCCCCCATATTATGCCCTTCTGCTTCTTCTTCTCCATCATCATCAAAGCTGGGAGATTGAGCTGCATCACTCAAAGTGTAACTGCAATCCAATTCCCTCCTTGTAGAATCTTCATTCTCAGTTAAACATGACTCAAGACTTGTTGTCAAGTAGCCAGCAGCATTTGCAGTTGTATCATCATTGATGTTGTCGTTCGCCATGGAATAATCTTCTTCAGGATCATTTAGGAAATCAGGAAACTTACTGTCCAAGAAATCTGCTGTTTCTTCCCTATACTCCTCTTGCTGTATCGGTTGGTGGTTGATAGGTGGAGAAGGAGGCAAAGGAGCACATGAGTTGTTTCTTGCTTTAAGCCTTTGGAGAAGAAGATTAGTAATTTTTGAAGAAAGGGCTGGCGATGGATTAGATGATGGAGAACAAGGCCAGAAATTAGTCCTTGTATTGGCACCGCGAAGTAAGCAAGCAGCCTCATCATAAGCCCTAGCTGCTTCCTCTGCAGTATCAAAAGTCCCTAACCATACCCTTATTTTCTGTATGGTGTCCTTAATTTCAGCTACCCATCTGCCTGATGGCCTTTGCCTGACACCAACAAATCGCTTCCTTGCTCTTCGCGGTCCTCCTAGTGCAGCAGCAGCTGCAGCTTCCTTCACCATTTCATCCCAAGCCATTGCTTGCTCATTACTAACATTTTTCTCTTCCACAACTTCACCAGCCTTTCTTTTCCTAGCCATAAGTCTTTTTTTTTTCTTTTGTATACCAAGTGAGGGGGGTTTTTTTTTCTTTCTGTTTTTTCAGTTATGGCAGATGATTTGCTTTGGTTCTGTTCTGTTGGTCTGCATTTATATATATATGAAAGGAGTGAAGATCCTGTCAAATGATAGGGGAGGTTTGAAAGGGTCTTAATGCTTGTTCATACCCTTTTGTTGTTTTTTAATTTCGGCTTCATATTAAAACACATGGATCTTCCTAACACTCTCTTTGATGATCATGGCAAAAACAATTATATTAATCTGATTATATAATTGGTGAATTTCAGATTATTTCTGCCCTGACCAAGTCAATGAGGATCTTGGGTTCCATTTGTGAAGTTCTAAGCATTTGTTTTTGATACAATATACTTGATCAAATTTTTTATGTAAAATATCATAAGCATGAATGAGTCATCCACTTGTTATATACCTTTCTTCAATCCTTTCAACTTTTTCCTTATCAGACAAGTAGAATAATTGTTTTCCCAATTATTCTAATAGCTTTAACACTGTAAACATAGAATTTATCACTGTCTTGAAAGAGACTTGTTGTACCCTTTTCATTGTATGCCTTAGAAAACTAGAGGCATTTTAAAAAAAACCAGTGAAAATGATACCAAACAATGCAGAAAAAATACCATTATTTTCACTTGCAAGTGGAGGAATTCATTGGTTTTTATAGTAAACAATTAGTATTAGAATTTTCTAGATTTTCATTAAAAATCATATGAAAATCTACATTTCTGTAATCACTAAAATGCTATACTTAGTCTGCATTTGGCACTTCCACAAGCTTTGAATCTGCTAACAACTCTCAAATGGCCTAAAACAATTGATCTTTGAACTTGAACAAAAGTTTTATCAGACAAGAGATTGCTGCTGATATGAAAATTTGGTCTGCTGGAACTTGAAAGTACTCGAGTCTTCAAGTTCAACAATGTACCAAAAAAAAAAACATTCTGTTTTTCAAGGAATAATTCCCATGGTACAAGTTAAGCTTGACAGAAGTGTGATATTGGGAAAATTATATATTTTCAATTTACAAATCACAGTGTGAAAGGAACCCTGCAATAATGTCACTTTCAGTGGCTAGAAGAGGCCAAGGGAATTACCTTGGATTAATAGCCTTCTTTGTTACAAAGCAATCAACCCAATCATCAGTTTGCTCTTGTCATTACTTATATATTGCCAAACAAATCGATTTTTACAATGTTTCCATCGCAAATGAGCTTGTTCTATTCTTCTACCCACTAAAGCTGACATTAATCATTGGATGTCTAGTAATTTTGGGGGGTTATATATATATAATCTTTGTGATCAAATGATTGATTAACTTACTGAATATCAATACTTTTCTGCTTTTTCTTTTTTTAAAAAATTTTTTTTCCTTCTTTCAATTGTTTGAGTAGGGAAAATGACGTTTTAGAAGACTTTTTTTCTTTCGTTTTGGAAAATGTTGAGAAAAAATTGGAGAAGGAAATTTTAACTCAATATAGAGCCTTGTTTTTTGATTAAGAATTGATAATGAATCATATATTCTTATACATGTAACTTGTTTTCTTCAATTTCCATTTTATATTTCATTACAATTATTTCCTTATATACATTATATTCCATACACCTAATTAAAAAAAATATATATATGTAAAGAGAGAAAAACATCACTTGAACTAAAATTGAGATTATTAAAAAGCTCTCTTATGAGACAAATTTTCACTTTTTGTATAATCATCATCATCATCTCTTAAATTATTCTTAAGAGGTTAGCATAGTTGATTACATAAGATATATATTAGAACAATTCATTATCAAACTTATGTGTTTATGTATTAATTATAACAAGTTGTTATTATGAGATTAGTTAATAACATCATCATATATTTAATGTTAATTGAAATATCAATGAAAAATTAATTAGTGTTAACATATATTGACCAAAATTAGATTAAGAAATATAATGGATTGTGCTTGATATAACAAAGAAAAATTGAGATTATTAAAAAAGCTCTCTAATGAGACAAATTTTCGCTTTTTGTAGAGATTATTCGTAAGAGATTAGCATATTCCATTAGATCAAATACATTAAGACGATTCATTAATTATAATGGAACTTATTTACTAAGAAATTTTATTTTATATAAGATTAGTTAGTGATGACAACTTCATATAAGCATAAGCATTGAATTTCAATGAAAATACCTCAAAAAATTTCAATTAAAAAAGTTGGAAAATTTAAATGTTAGTGATATGTAGTTGACCAAAATTAGATTAAGGATTACTATATGGGATGTGCTGATATAACAAAGAAATTTAAGATTATTAAAGACTAAGAAGTTCTCTAATGAGACAAATTTTCGCTTTTTGTGTTTCTTATGTTGGTTTTATTACATCACATTGAAGTTAACCACCCCAGAGCTTTTTATTTATTTTTTATACCAATTTTTATAATTTAGTCATAATCAAAATATAAATAACTAAACAAAAATGTTAATTAGAGTGGAAAATATGGGATTGACCAATGTGCAATGTAGCTCATGCTGCCACGTGTACTATTATGATGATCAATACTCATCATTAGGAAAAAATAATTACTACTAGTTGATTAAGCTTTGATTAAGGTATGAGGGCATGAAATTGTCAATGGCCATTGTTGTGTCTCCACGTGGAGGATTAACATGAAAACAATTGTCTCCTCAAGCTTTGAAGAGCATATGCTTTCATGGTCAAAGACTCAAAGCCTAGGACTTTCCCATTCTTTTGAAGCTTAAAGCCTTAAACCATTAATTAATCCTATTTCTTTATGGTTTACTTAAAATGTTAGTTTCAAATTAATAATTTAGAGTATGTAGCTTAAGGCAATGAAAATGTCACACATATAGCAAAGAATAAGACTTTGGCAAAATGGAGCAAGAAGTTAGAGCATAAATGCATAATTAACCTAAGAAATGCCCAACTTCCTAATCCATCTTTTAGTTCTTGATTAGTGATAAAATGTTATAACTTGCACAAATTATTGAACTAACTTGTTAAAATTGTCTTCTTGCCAAAAAAAAAACTTGTTAAAATTGTCTTAATTTTAATTTAAAGGGATTTTTTTAAACTTTAAGTATCAAAATTTGTTATTGACATTATATTAGATATTCTTGTTAACAATCGTGTAGTCTATTGGTAAAGTGTTGGACTTCAAATCTTCAATGATCATAATTTAAATTCTGACAATCATGACTATAGAAAAAAGTTTTTACCTCCTTATGAAATGTTTAGGTTCCTAGATATCATTATGCCTTCCTCATTAAACTTCTCAAGACAATTTATATAATTTGCTTATTCTAATAGTGAAACCAGTTGAGTATAAGTTAAAAGGCTAAATCAATTTAGCATCAATCGATTGATCTTACTGTTATAGAAGACATAAAGAAGGGATTTGCAGCTTGAACATATTGTTCAAAGTTGCAAATTAAAATGCAGAAGCTGTTGGTCTCCTATTGACCATTTCAAGGGAAGGACAAGACATTGGGTTTTGCTTGCTTGCTTGCTGCCAAGTTGTAATTCCAAAATGACCCAAGGAATTTTACAAACTAAACTAAACTATTCTTGTCTGGTTTGGTGAGGCCTTTGCCTTGTGTTGCTTCTGCAGCAGTTTTTCTTGTTTGTATGTTTCTGTGTGACAATGAACTTTTAGTTTATCCCCAAAAACACAAATAGAAAAAACCCATATGACATGACATCCAGTGGGAGTGGAAAGTGGAAGCAAAAAAAATATTATAGAGAAGAGATGTCATTTGAAAGGAATACATTATCAGCAATTTCACTAAGCATGAGTCTTGGGCAGATATCAAGGTGTGTGTGTGGTTTCAACCAATGCCATCATATCTATAGATGAGTGCCTGGTGCATGTGAATCAAAAAGAATGTCTATGCAAGACTGGAACCGGCCATCTAAATCTTAACTCAATATGAGCATATGACACCGGAAAATGACACGGAAACAATGCTATTTGACCCTTGACACGAAACATGATACGGAAATGAGACACGAAACAACAAGAAAGATGAAACAACAGTAGACAAGAAAATAATTGTATTTTGAGCAATGACGCATCTATGACCCGACCAAAGACAACACGAAAAGGATACACAAAATGCAAGGTCTACGCAAGACTCATGCTCCTTAACCCTGTTAGGGTGGAAAAGTTCAGAAAGCTTAATTTCCTTCAAGACAACATCAATCCTGACACAGTGATATCCAATGATGCACAGGCACATGCAGAATTCAAGTATTATAAAGCATGAAAATTATATTAACTCAATACAGGAAATAAGCCACATTAGTAATGCAGGAGTAGTTGCAAAAGAAACTACATATAGAAGTTGATGGGGAAGTAAGGAATTTCATTAATCTAGTGATACAGAACTGAAAAACAACTTGGTCAGAAAAATAGAGTTCTCATGCTCCCACTCCTTGAGAATTGTCATGGTTTATATATACAACATAAAGACTGACAATCTATTATAAGTGTATGGAAGAAGAAATTTCATCCCGTTAGCATTAAAATCTATGAGTGTTGTCAAGTTTAGCATGCTGCTTTTTAAAATCCAAGCACCACAAAAAGAAAAATTACTCCAGTACCCAAAAAAAAAAAAGTTACTGACTTTAAACATCGAGAGGTTGAAGAAGGGGAGTGCTTCGCCCATCATCGCTTCTGGAATATTGGACCGGCATCAAAGCTGGATCCTGATATGCAGTGCTTAATTTCTCAAGAAATTCATTCATGGTTGGATCATTCTGGTTTTCTCTATCTTTCTTTATCAAACACTGCAAAAAAAAAAATATTTAGGCCAAGACAACAAACAGACTAACAAATAGTCACCAAATAATAGATTAAACATCTAAAAGAAATATCTAAAGGACTTTATGAAAATGCCAAGTACTAAGAAGCAGTTTCCAGGTATGTAGCAAGATGTGAGACTCATTTACAAATAAAGAATGCAAAACAAATTGGAGAATAAGTTGAACCTCACTGAGAACTATGAACACTTCTAAATTTCAGTGAATAGATAAATATAAGTCCATGGTTGTACCTCAGTAGGATAAGCTTTAAATATGGGCAGGAACCTCTTCCGGCAGTATTCGTTGAATAGAAGTGTCAGAAATGGAAGAGGAACAGTTAAACTGGATGCTAGAGGCAGCTTCTTAAGCCCAAATATTCCAATTGCGATAATATGCATCAGCACTAAGAAAAATATTGTTGAATTGTGCACTATTGGCCAAAACTTTCCACCAGTTTCGAATTTAGGAGCATATACATTCAAAAACTGAAAAAGGAAAAAAAAAAAAAAGTACATCAATGAAACGAAAAGCTGTGCTTGGTTAAGTAGGTTAGGTCCGAAAGAAATTTAACTGGCTTAACATCTCAGATACCTCAACTCATATTCCATTAGTATTCATTAAGTTCTCTTATCCACTTGTTCTGGCCTCTTTAGTCCAGATCAATCCAGTAAATAAGTAACACCATTCAGATAATTTTCAGCTTACAGCTTGTACATAAATACTAACAGATACCAAGAGACCATACAGAAGGATGAAATTATTCTTTGGAAGGATAATTACTTGGCTCTCCATTTTATTTGTTTCATTTTTTCCCTTGAGAAATTTGCATTTAGAAAAAAGAGTACCCTCTATCTTTTCTATAGCAAGCCAAATTGGAAGGAGACACCTCAAGCATATACTCCTAGTACAGGTTGGAGTAGGCATCTTAATCTTTGTAGTCTCAATCACACTAATAAGCTTACTAATGACTTGAGTTGAATTTCATTGCCAAACAGGATCACTTGTGAATAAGCTGTAGAAAAGGTTTGTCTGGATTTTTTAGCAAAAAGAACCTCGTTTTCTATTCTACTATATCTGATGCAAGCTGTAGAGGGGGGAGTTTCTCTCACCTGGTTGCGATAAATGATGTACCCAAGGCAATAGTAAACCAAGAGGAAAGGCAGAATTAGTGGAGCCAGGAAGAAGTAAGTAACACCAAGAAGTGCAAAGAAGAGAACCCTTGGAATTTCACTGTGGTATGGCATACAAGGAACCTCAAAATCATCAGCATTATCATCTTTCCCAGCAAATAGTCTCGTAAAGTAACTGCAAAGAAGTGGAATCAGACGAAGAATTTCCGAAGATAGACTGGTCCATCCAGATGTTACAACATAGGTGATGAAGAATGTTGCCTACACAAAAACAAAGAACCTACATCATACCATGATTGGATCAATACATTCATAATGCAAAATTAACATTTTATAATCGTGATAAAAATAGACCCGTCATGGTTGTAGTACTTAGCATACTAACCGGCACTACAATTTGAGGTTTTGCCAAACATCAACAATGATTGTTTTACTCGCTGAACCACTCTCTGGAAAGCAACTCAATAGTTCACAAAGCATCTCAAATACTCAAGGATGTAACCTTATCATTTTGCCATTCTACAATGCTATAAAACGCAGGGAGGTTCTCCTATGTTGCCAATTATTTGTCTCAAGTTATCAAGTTTGAACATCCAATAGTGCATGCTTCTCTTGCTCAACTAGAAATCTAGAGCCAGGTGCCTCTTCCAATTGCAGGCATTGTAAAAGTTCAAATGAAGAATCTATTGTAACATTCACATCTAATATATTCCTTCCCTTGACAGCAAAATACATTACATCAAGTCTCTAGCAGAAGTCGATGTTGAAACTTATTAAACCAAGTCAGTTCATACTGTTGATTTAAGGGGGTTTGCCTATTTAAAAGCATATGGATAGAGTTCACAGTTTTTATGTCTGTTTCACATTTTGACAACCAAGTCAACAGATAAACAGGTAGGAGACTCTTTCAAAATGCACAATGAAAGTAGAACAGAAAAACTGGATGGGAAGTTAAAATGAGCAGGGAAGCGCAGCCCCCAAAAGCTTTCACCAAATTATGGCCCTTAATATGGGCAGCCTTAAGGCTTAGGCATTCATTTCTAAACCAGAAGCAAGTAATATGAACATTATTATGTTCATACATAAATCATCCAATACTTTTAAAGGAAAAAATATTTGAAAAATATAAAAGAAACTCAACAAATTTTCCAATGAAGATTGTGCACTATCAGAGAGATTTGTTTTCACCTGTGCTGGAAGAGCTGCTGCTAGCAAGCTAGGAATCTTCTTGGGCTCAAGCAAGACATTTACCAAATACAGAGCTGATCCTGATAGAGCATTTGCAAAGAAAATGTTCCAGACGGTAAACCATAGCAGCTTGGTACATGCACTTTTCTCTATTTGACTGTGTGAAATATATCCTTCCATGGAAGAGATAGCTTTCATAATCGGCGGTACAACATAGAGGAACATTTGAAGAATGAGACTTGGAAGATATCCTGTAATCAAATTACTGACAAATGTCCTGCAATTCAAGAATCATGCATTCAGTACCATGCTGTCAATCAAAGCTCCCTACTCAAACCTACCAAAACAAGTGGATATAGTAAATTACTAAATTTATTCATAAAATAAACAAGCAGAAGAAACACGAGCAGTTACTAAATATGACTAGTTACTCATTTTATCATTTATTATTTATCTAATAACTAGAGCTCATCCTTTCGAACACAAATGCATTTTAGTTAGCTTTTTATTATGTATTATATCATTTCTCCTATAATATGATTCTCCTTATTCCATCCTTTTTTTAAGGTTGTTGTTTTTGCATAATCAGTCAATGATTTCCTTTCAAACAGCAAATACCCCTAGAGATATTACTAAAATGGCCTTAATATGTCCCCAGTTTAATGCATAGAATCATCCAACTGTATCTTATGCGTAGCCCTAAACATTTTACACTCTCAGTATTAATAAAATTGTACATTGGTCGTTCATCAGTTTTTAAATTTCTGCTTTCTTGATATAAAGAGGAAGTATTCATATGTTTAAAAACCATGGCTATCCTTGATTTCTTTAAGGGGGGAGTAAAAGTCTGAGATGGTTCTTGGCCTACAGACCTTTTTATTTGTGACATAATACCAAGAGTTGTATGCCATAAACTAGAATTACATGCAAATAAGCTTTTTCTATATGCTAAGAGAACTTGAAAAACCATTGGTCCGATTGTTAGATCAGAAACATGAAATCTGATGAACGACAGATAAAGTATATGCACTTACAGCCTCAATACACCTTTCAGAAAGGGGAGATAGGTCTCCAGCTGATCTAGATTAGCGAGACCTTGCACTAGTACAACTGGAATAAGAAATAGAATTGTAAGAGCTATACATACAACAACTGCTGCTATCTTACAAATCCATTTCCTTATAAATGATGCAGAAAAGAAAGGCCAGTAAACATCTTTAGGCTCAGGAGCTTTCTCAGTAACCCACTCTGTAGGATTAGTCCCTTGTTGGATGTGCAAAGCTATTGCAGCGCCAAACCTTGACTTAAACGAAACAAATGCAGCAGGAACTTCCTAGCAAGTTTTGAAAGGTTTAGGAAGAGTATGTGCATCAGGTTTTACTTATTGTAATGATCTCAAGATATAAGTACACATCCACATATGTCTATCCACTGAGACGGTTCTCAGAGTTAGCAGACATGTGTTACTGTAACAATTGGAAACAAATCATTTTTTCATAATTGAAATTTCGAACTCCGTATGTTGATGCAGTGTCTCCTAGATTAAGAGAGCAATCACTAGGAAAAGAATGTCACATACCTCTCCTGCAAATGATGACTGCTCTAGTCTCACATTATGTTCTATATCTTCCAACTTCTTCTCATAGTGGTCTACAAGATCAACTTTTCGACCAAAGAGTCCCAAACATCCATCACGCTTACTCGTTTGGTGAGAATTTACTGATTTTAAATGACCAAGCCTTCTATACAGCTTCTCCGCATCATTCTATATGCGATAACTTGTAATTGTCAGAACAAGTTACAAAACATTTGGTGTAATAGCAAAAAAGAAGGGAAAACAGATATATTTGGTGTCAAAAGTAATTGTTTCTCTAACATTCTTTTTGTCTTAAAACCTCCTTAGTACATTGATCATAGAGCCTTGAAAACTGCAGTAACAAAAAACGTCTAAGGGCCATCTTTTCAATAACTGCTCCAGTTGATAACAATTTTAATCGTATAGATACTTTTACTGATTAAGCACATCTAAGAGGTATGTATTCAACCTATCAGAGCTCAGAAGGGTGAATGTCACAAACATGTTCCACTAACATGAAAACATATCAATTGTGATTAAGCAGAGTTTTCTTTCTTTTTTGGTGGGGATTAAGCAAAGTTAATTTAGTGTCTACCATTTATGAGCTTGATCAATAATAAAAAGTTTGATTTCCGATTATGTAGTTGAATCTTTCATCATCAAAGTTTTCAAACAGCCTATAAAGAATAACATGTCAGGTAGGAACTTAGACATGGCAAGTTAACAAGACAGAAGAAGTAAACCATTATCTTTCTAAATGAAAAAGCAAAAACCAGGGATGACTAAATCAATCAACTATTAACAATGATGCTTACAACAAGACTTCGAATCTTGTTTGTTCTCCGAACCACTGTATGCGAAAGATAAGTTGAAGGATGATACTCTGTGAAAAAGTTCTCAACAATTTGACTGAAGGTCCTCCCAGATGGAGCAGGATTAGGAATACCACGAACTAATATTGTAAACTGATGTGGCTGAGGTTTGGAAGAATAGAAGTAGGCAATTCTTTTCAACGCGATGTGGTTATACTCCTGCAAATTGCAGTATCACCAGAATTAAAGCTTAAGTGGATGTAAATTTCCCCACAACAAATCTGATGGTATCAGTACAGAACAAACATAAAATATAACTTACGTAATACAGAAGATAGCAGACAACTCCAGTGAAAACATAGGCAGCACAGAAGTGAATCCACAACCTGAAAATGGTAAAAACTTAAAATCATTCCATCAACATTAATAGTCTGAATGCCTATTTAAAAAGTCTGATTAACAGGCTTTCAAGAGTAATTCGAAAAAAGTAAATAAATAACTAAATAAATAAACAGCTGAAAAGAGAAACCAGCAAGGAAACATTCTGGAAAGATGACACAGTGACAAGCTTGATACTTGACAATGAAGTTTTGAACAGAAATCTTAAGAATCAAGAACACATGAAAAGACAGGTAGAATCTTGACAGTATCTAGACTGCAACGTTTTCCATGCAACCATAATTTAGTCAGAAATTGCAGTATCAAAAGCTGAAATTATGTTAACCAACTGCATAACAGTTACCTATTTGAACCATCATTGACGTTTGAAATACTGAAAGATTCCAGAGATTTTGTTGGCAAATTGGAAATATCATCAGTTAACTGGTTCCCCAAAAAGTTTATTGGCAGAAGAACACAGACTCCAATGATACTGGCAACGGTAAACACCCTCGCACTGCATTAAAAAAAAACACCCAGATGAGTTGAATATTACATAAAGATGGATGTGGAACAAATATAAAAGTAAAAAAAAAAATGATCTTTTATTCTTTTATATATCACAAAAATATTAAGTCTATCCTATCAAACAAAATAATGGAAAATGAATAGAGGGGAAAAAAATTCACTATAGAACAACAGAAAGATGATTTTTAACTTGAGATAATAGTAAAAGAGAAATTTCAGCATGAATCAGCAGGTCTGAAATAGCCTTGCTACTGGTTGGGATACAAATCTAGCACATATTCACTCACAAAATCTAAGTCCAGATGACTCAATTACAAAGCAGAACAAAGTTGAGACCATAGGCCATTAAATGGAGTTGTTAATGATTAGCTGAAGTCATACACAAGTCTTTCTATCAAAAGAATTTGGCATCTCCTAATAATGAGCTTATACTACATGGAGTCACAACTTATGATTCTACTAAGAAATTTTTGCTTAGCCATAGCTGAGCTAAAATAGTGACACAGTTATAGTTCTGGCCTTACATTTCTATCTTGCAGTAAAGATTGGCATGATAAATGATGAGAACTCCTGACATCAAAGCTAAATATGCTAACAGAAATGAACCACAATGTAGAACTACTCCTATTAGTGAGTTCCAGATTCTATTCCCACTTTAGCAAGTAAAAAGGCACATCATCAGACATGATAATTACCAGAAGACAAACATACGCATAAACACAACAACATCCAAGCCTGAAATCGACAGTAACTCGTCTTCAGAAGGCTGCCATGCCCTTTTGACCCAACCAGGTGATGGTAACAATCTTTCCAAGTTGAAGTAATTCTGCTGCTGAGTTTTTCTTTCAGCAAACAAGCGAGGCGAATAGACTGGGACGTTAATCGGCTGCTTCCTCAATATCGAATATAGTGTAAAAAACAAGAAGCAAAGACCCAGATTGATCCCAACAGAAGTTAAAAGAGCTGAAAGAATCATCTCCTCACTTGCAGCTGTGATATATCACCCGTACCTATAAATTCCTCAAACTCAAATCCAACTACTCAAGTGCAGTCATTAACATTTCCCAAAATGAGTTCCCTGATATTCAAAATTTGAAGATCGAGTCAAAATCAAAAGCCCATATGAAACCAACATAACCAAGCAGCAGAGGAAACAAAGCACAGAAATTTAGTTATCAAAGCGGTTAAATGAAAGAATCTTGTTAATAACATATTAAACTTGTTGAACTGCTTTCTAATTAGCGTAACAAGCTTTCCCTTTTCAATTGCACCAATCCTTCATTACTCTAGACAGTAATTTCAGGCATTTCAATAATCAATATCAGGATAGACTGTAAGTAAACAACATTAAGCAAAGCATTGGCTTACCATTAACCCAAAGCAACAAAAACCCAGAAAAAAAAAACAAACTTTGTTTTACTTATATATGATCATTAAAGCAACACACTACATAGGCATAGCAAGAGGGGAAAAAAAACAAACAAACACCATGAGAGAGAGAGGGGAAACCTGGTGTATGGTGTAGAGTGGGAAAGAGGAGAAGGAGAAAGGCAGAAAATGGAACAAACGCAACACAATTGAAAGATTGGGTAAGTGTTAGCTCTTGGAGTCGGAGACAAAGCAAAAGTATAATAACAAAGAAAGGAATTTTCGTAATGATAGTATCACTCTTTAACTTTACTGAACTTATTTTATTTGAATACCCACTTCAAGTTTTGCTTTTTCTTTTCTTTTGGGGGTTTGAGTTTAGACTGCTTGTTGGCTGATGACCTAATCTTTGCTATTTCAAGTTTTGTGCTATAATTGCTGATCCAACTACTTCTGGGATTATCTTATTCTGGAACATTTGATGAACTTCCATTGGGAAATTGGTACTATCAATATCAATATGGGAGATGAGATGGTACTAACACCCATTATCAATTCTAGAAAGTAAATGATTGAATTTGAATCCATGTGTGTTTGTTTGGTGTAGCAATGAAAATTTATGGCGATTTAAAAAAATAGAAAGGAAAGAAGATAGTTAATGTAAAATCATTAAATTTACCTTATTTTGACTAGCTACAAAAATAAATTTTTATAGATCACCCCAACGGGGTGATATAAAACATTCTCATCACTGATGTCACCCCGTTTGATTACATTTTTTGGTTTGGTGTAGTAATCCGGATTACCCCTGATCACGAAAAGTGATCTGGATTACCACCATAAACCCATGTAATCTTTGATCACCGGTGATCTTGCATCACTGGTGATTTTTGATCACTAGTGATCTGGGGGTATTCCTAACCAAACGCCCCTTAATAGTCATATTGGATTGCCAAACAAAGTGATCATACCATGAATTTTAGACTAATCACCCCATACCAAACACACATGAATTGATTTGTTACACTTTTTTTTTTGCTGGATGTTACACAGTAATCTAATCACTTATAGAAAATTTAGATATAATTATAGAAGAGAGGTGATAAGATCAATGTCTCTAATTACCATCTTTGGTTCAATTATATATAAGTACTATTTGTAATTTATACTAAACATTATTACATGATGGTTTAAAATCACTTCTAATCTATATTTTTCACCATATTTGAAATATCACCATTTAAATCACCTTGGTCATCAAGGTGATGAGATCATTGTAGTGACCTTTAATATCACTTCTAATCTAAATACACATAAATGTTTCAAATTTTGAGACTCATATTCTCCTGGGTTAAACCATTTTTCCTTACCTTAAATTAAAAAAAAAAAAGTTTTGTAAGGTATTTACTTCTCATAGAATTCCCTAAGTTTGAGAAGTTGGTTGCTTTATGCTGAAAATAGTGTTGCTAGACTGATTTTGCATCAACTCATGTATGTCGTCTAAACCATGTGAAGCATGTGATAGTGAGGACTGAAAACATTAATTACTCTGTCTTTGTAACCCCCATGAATGGTGGCATATTGGCATGACTTACATAGTAGTTGTAACTTGTAAGGGAAAATAGAGAAGAAAAAATGAACTTAAAAATCTAGTTACATTAAAAATGCACATGGTTGGGTTACTTGAAAATGAGAATGAAAGAAGGTTTTGGTTTTCTCAACGAAAGAGAAAAAAATGAAATTAGGTTCACAGCTCATACTAAAAACAAATAAATGTACCTCTATGTTGAATGTGCAAGAATAAAAAATAAATATAAAAAAACTCATTTGGTTGCGTACTATGGTGGCAAAGGTACTTGACTTATCAATGCAAACCATGAAAACAATTTAAAATATTAATCTCACAAAATATGAGAAAGAAAATCTTATCATATCATCAACTCGAAATAATTTTGTTGATGCCAAAGTGGTCAACACCCAAGTAGAGCTAGGCTCGAATCAACTCTCCCCCTCTTGGTAAAAGACTAAAAGTTCACTTGCAGAGTTCAAAGTGACAGCGTATTACTTTGGGTTAGCACTCTAATGCTTAACTTATTGTTTGACAGTATAACAGGGAGGTGAAAGTAGAGCTTAGAGAAGTAAGGTTATGTTTTGGAAAGTGAAGATTAACTTTTTCATATACCTTCGTCCGTACAGTAGAAGTTAGTTAGTCACGTGCGATCTATCATATTACAGGGTTGTACTACGTAGCTCGTGTGTTTCAAGGTGATAGCAAAGTTGCGATCGGTGCTTATGGTGCAGCTAATTGGAATTGGGCATTCCGTTTACTGTTATATAGATAATTGTGTTATGCTCAACAAACTTATTAGATTTTTATTTATCTAAGTAGTAAGACTTACATAATGAGACACATTTAACAAATCAATTAACAAATCAATGAGGTGCTACTAAATTGGAATTTGAGATTATTTGTAATTTGAATTTCCTTGAATTGGCTAATTGCTCAAATTGGTTTCTAACATTTGTAAAAATGATCAAATAAAGGCCTACACTTCTAATTTGGTTAATAAATCCCTAATGTTGCAAAATCAGCTTAAATTAGAGACGTGTTTATTAAGGTACTTTGTTATTTTTTTGGCGAGAGATGTGTTTTGGTTTAACAACTTAAAATTTCAAAGTCAATTGACACTACAGTAGAGACTGATTTGAGCTGATTTTGAAGGTTAGTTCCTTCTTTGAGTATTTTTGCAAACACTAGAATCCGATTTGAACAATTAGCCCCTTGAATTCAATTCAAGCCTTTGACATTTTTTTTTCTTTTTTTTTAAATCAAAATCGATTTTAATCGCGGTCCAAAAAAAGAAACAAAAATCGATTTTAATCTAATAGGATTTTGACATTTGGGGTTTTTGATATCTTGCAATATTTTTTCACAAAAGCGCTTTTTTTTTTTTAAAACACCCAAAAACTTACTAGTAAAAGAATAAAAAAGTTTTTAAAAAAGGAAAATTAAAAAAAAAAAGAAGAAAAAACGCAAGTCCATTTTCTCTTAGGCCAACGAAACATTTTCTATTCTTTCTTCGAACCGCGAACAAATTCAGATCGAATTTTCCATTTCAGAATAGAAACAAAAATAAAAATTGCCACCCCACCAAAGAAAACTCTCTTTCCATTCCCAACTCCAACACTCGCTCATGTAACCAAACAATATTTACTTCCTAAATTCTTTCGGACCTCACTCTCGTGATTCCCCAATTCCCCTGTTTTCAACCTTGGGATCTTCGAACAGGTACCATTTCCCCCTCATTCGATCCATTTTGTCCCTTTTTCTTGCTTAAATTCAAGGATATTTTTCCATCTAAATCGACCCAGATTTGATGCTTCATGATTTTCCTTCAAAATTAAGATCTTTTAACTTGTTTTTATTGTACTTTTTAATTTGATGCTGTTTGGGGTTTTGATGAATTGGGTTAGATCTGGTTTCTGGGATTTCAATTTTGGTTCTTCTGTTCTTCCTTTTTTTCTCTTTTTGTATCTATTATGGGTCTGCACATTGCTGCCTTTATTGGGGTTTTGTCACTTTGTTGATTAATTGAAGTAAAGTAGGAAAACTAGCTTGTTTATCCAGGTTTAGCGAAGTTTCTTCTTCTTCTTCTTCTTCTTCCTCCTCCTTTGGTTTTCATCAAGTTCTAATCTCAATTTGATTCTTTTTAATTCAGTTTTGTAGTTAGTTTGATTCAACTTTATTGCCTTTTGAAGCTTAGTTTTAAAGCTTAATCCTGATATCGTGTAGGAGTACTCTAGTTAATTGGTCATTTCTTAGTCAACTTAGTTTAATTGTTCATCTTTTCTAGTTTAGAACATTCTTTACTTTGTGATTATGCCAGTGAAGTTTCAAGTTACGTTATTGGTTCTACTGTTATGTGGGAAGTGAGTGGCATGAATTTGATGGATAAGAGTCTGTGACCTTGCTTGCACTGAAACTTCTTGCTTTATTGGATTGAAAACAAGAACTTTTGAAACTTGAAAATTTCCTGTCATCCTAACCTTTAAGGCAGTCTCTGAGAGGATTTCTCCCCTAAAATTATATTTGAATTTATTAATGTTGACACCATTTTCTTCATTGGAGCAGATAATATGATTTTTCCAGAGGTCAGCATTCTTTTTGCATGATAGCCAGCTTCTTCACTGGTATATAATTTTTCTTTTACTACAAATCTTGGTTGAACATGGGGGATCTGGCTACACAATCTAGAAGCAATGGATTTAATGGAAATTTTGTCAAGCCCTCTAGAGGTGCTTTTGCATGCATGATAAATTCTGAGATTGGGGCTGTTTTGGCTGTCATGAGGAGAAATGTCCGATGGGGAGTCCGCTACGTTTCAGATGATGATCAGCTAGAGCACTCTCTCATCCATTCCTTGAAAGAATTGCGGAAACAAATTTTTTCATGGCAACATCAGTGGCAAAATGTTGACCCAGTTGTGTACCTTAAGCCATTTTTGGATGTTATACAATCTGATGAAACTGGTGCACCGATTACTGGTGTTGCCTTGTCATCCATTCTCAAAATCTTAACACTTGACGTACTTGATTTGGATACTGTAAATGTGGGAGATGCTATGCATCTAATAGTCGATGCTGTCACAAGTTGCCGATTCGAGGTAACTGATCCAGCATCTGAAGAAGTTGTGCTGATGAAGATACTTCAGGTTCTTCTAGCTTGCATGAAAAGTAAGGCAGCAACTAGGTTGAGTAATAAGCATGTATGCATGATAGCAAATACATGCTTTCGTATTGTTCATCAAGCAAGCTCCAAAGGTGAACTGTTGCAGCGGATAGCTCGGCATACTATGCATGAATTAGTTAGGTGTATTTTCTCGCAACTTCCAGAGATCAGTAGCACTGAGCATGAAACGGCTAATGGAAGCTCATCATCTGCCACAGAAGTGGTAATTTGAAATTTTATCATGAATATTTAGGTTTTACTTCTGGGTCTGCTTAGTTGAATACCTAGACCTATTTTACCATCTAATTTATGAAATTTATTTTTCTTCTTCAGGTGGCACAGAACAGGAATTACATGCATGGAAGTGCACAGCTAGAAAATGGAAATGTGGGTATTGACCATGATGGTTCATCATCCCATAGCAATGCTTCTAGTCCTCCTATATTGAAGTCAGCCACTGAGATGGACGCAAGTGAGATTGGGGATACTGATGGTGAAATGCTGGCACCATTTGGGGTCCCATGCATGGTGGAGATTTTTCAATTTTTGTGTTCTTTGTTAAATGTCATTGATCATATTGGCATTGGCCCTAAATCAAATCCCATAGCGTATGATGAGGATGTTCCCCTCTTTGCCCTGGGTTTAATTAATTCAGCTATAGAATTGGGTGGGCCATCATTCAGCAAACATCCTAAGTTATTGGCTCTAATTCAGGATGAGTTGTTTCGTAACCTGATGCAGTTTGGCTTATCCATGAGCCCGCTGATACTTTCTACTGTATGCAGCATTGTTCTCAATTTATATTATCATTTGCGCACTGAACTAAAGATGCAGCTTGAAGCTTTCTTTTCATCTGTGCTTGTGAGGCTTGCACAAAGCAAGTATGGGTCTTCATACCAACAGCAAGAGGTTGCTATGGAAGCTCTCGTGGACCTTTGCAGGCAGCAAACGTTTGTGGCCGAGATGTATGCCAATTTTGATTGTGACATTACCTGCAGCAATGTTTTTGAAGACCTTGCCAACCTGTTGTCGAAAAGTGCATTTCCTGTGAATGGACCTTTGTCTGCATTGCATATCCTTGCTCTGGATGGTCTGGTATCTATGATCAAAGGTATGGCTGAGAGAATTGGCAATGAGTTGCCTGTTTCAGATGAGGCTTCAATAAATGGTGAGGGATATGAAGCCTTCTGGACATTGCAATGCCAGAATTACAGTGATCCTAGTTCCTGGATTCCTTTTGTCCGTAAGATAAAGCACATCAAGAGAAAATTGATGCTTGGAGCTGACCATTTTAATCGAGATCCCAAGAAAGGTCTAGAATTTCTCCAAGGAATCCATCTATTGCCTGATAAGCTTGACCCAGTAAGTGTAGCATCATTCTTTAGGTACACGACTGGGTTAGATAAGAATCTTATTGGAGATTTTCTGGGAAATCATGATGAATTTTGTGTTCAGGTGCTTCATGAATTTGCTAGGACCTTTGATTTTCATGACATGAATTTAGATTCAGCATTACGTGTTTTCTTGGGAACTTTCAGACTGCCTGGAGAATCACAGAAGATACAGAGAGTGCTTGAGGCATTTGCTGAACGATATTATGAGCAATCACCACATATATTGTGCAATAAAGATGCTGCCCTCTTGTTGTCATATTCACTTATAATGCTTAACACAGATCAACACAATGTACAAGTTAAGAAAAAGATGACTGAAGAAGATTTTATCCGTAACAATCGACTCATTAATGGAGGGAAAGATCTTCCTCGAGAATACCTGTCTGAGCTTTATCACTCTATCTGTGAGAACGAAATCCAAATGATCCCAGATCAAGGTGCTGGTTTCCCTGTGATGACGTCGAGCCGCTGGATTAATGTAGTGCACAAATCCAAAGAAAGCACTCCTTTCATTACATGTGATTCTAGAGCACTCCTTGACCATGATATGTTTGCTATCCTGTCTGGCCCCACTATTGCTGCTATATCAGTTGTTTTTGATCAAGCAGAACAGGAAGATGTATTACAAACATGCATTGATGGATTCATGGCTATTGCCAAAATTTCTGCCCACTATCACTTTGGCGATGTGTTGGATGATTTGGTTGTGTCCCTTTGTAAATTCACAACTCTCTTGACTCCATTATCTGTTGAAGATGCCATTGTTACCTTTGAAGATGATGCCCGAGCCAGGATGGCAACCACAACAGTTTTCACAATAGCAAATAGCTATGGTGATTATATTCATAGTGGCTGGAGAAACATTTTGGATTGTGTTTTAAGCTTGCACAAGCTTGGCCTTCTTCCTGCCCGTCTGGCTAGTGATGCAGCCGATGAAATGGAGTCCTCATCTGACCATGAGCGGGGTAAGCCTGCTACAAATTCCTCATCAACATCACAGACAGCACCTGTGGCCACACCTCGGAAATCCTCCAGCCTGATTGGTCGGTTCAGTCAACTCCTATCTTTTGACATGGAGGAGCCAAGGGTGCAGCCAACTGAGGAACAACTTGCTGCGCAACAGCGTCTTCGTGAGATAGTGCAGAAATGCCACATTGATAATATATTCATGGAGAGTAAGTTTCTCCAATCAGAGTCATTATTGCAGCTTGTTGGGGCCATTATCTTGGCTGCGGGTCGATTCAGGAAGGGAAGTGGCTTTATTGAAGATGAAGATTCTGCAGTTTTCTGCCTGGAGTTACTGATTGCTATTACACTAAATAACCGGGATAGGATTATGATTATCTGGCAAAATGTTTACAAGCACATAGCTGATATTGTTCAACAGAGGGCAACACCTTGCACTCTTGTGGAAAAAGCCGTGTTTGGGCTTCTTAAGATATGTCAGCGCTTGCTTCCATACAAGGAAAATCTAACTGATGAGCTTCTGAAGTCAATGCAACTAATTTTGAAACTTGATGCTCGGGTTGCTGATGCATATTGTGAACCTATCACACAAGAAGTCATGCGTCTTGTAAAAGCAAATGCAACTCACATCAGGTCACATTTGGGTTGGCGCATAATAATCTCCTTGCTTTTTATCACTGCTCGACATCCAGAAGCATCTGAGTCTGGATTTGAGGCACTAGCATTCATCATGTCTGAGGGGGCACATCTTTTGCCTTCCAATTATGTTCTCTGTGTGGATGCAGCCAGGGAGTTTGCCGAGTCTCGGGTTGGAGAGGTTGAAAGGTCAATTTCTGCCCTAGACATGATGGCAGGTTCAGTTGTTTGTTTAGTAAGATGGTCTAATGAGACCAAGAATGCGTCGGAGGAAGACTCTACGAAGGTGAGTCAGGACATTGGAGAGATGTGGCTAAGGTTGGTGCAGGGACTGAGGGCATTATGTTCGGACCAGAGGGAAGAGGTGAGGAACCATGCTATTTTGATGTTACAGAGGTCTTTGGCTGGGGTAGATGGAATTCACCTTCCTAATGCTATGTGGTTCCAGTGTTTTGATCTTGTGATCTTTACATTACTGGATGATTTGCTAGAAATTGCACAGGGGAGCTCCTCTAAAGAACATCGGAAGATGGAGGGTACACTTGTTTTAGCCACAAAATTAATGTCAAAAGCTTTCTTACAGTCACTTCAGGATCTGTCACAGCAACCATCCTTCTGTAAACTATGGCTAGGAGTTCTCAATCGTATGGAGAGATATATGAAGGTTAGGTTCCGAGGAAAGCGTAGTGAAAAAATTCATGAATTAGTCCCAGAGCTTCTCAAGAACACCCTGCTGGTGATGAAAACAACAGGTATTCTCATGCCTAGTGATGATATTGGTGGAGATAGTTTTTGGCAATTGACATGGCTGCATGTAAAGAATATAGTGCCATCTTTGCAATCCGAAGTGTTCTCAGAACAAGAATTGGAGCAGATGCAAGCAAAACACAAAAGGACGGAAGGAATTCCTGCGACTGATGGGGCAGTGCTCGTTCCTTCAAATGAGACCACAGCATGAAGATCTATTTTCAATTGGGAAAATCCCAGAGCATGTCGTGTCTTAACATGATGTAAATGGCATTCATACCCTGCACTTAATATGTTCCCCACTGCAAATCCTCGGAATCAGAATCAATGCCCTACAGAGGGAGGTAAACATCGGAATTGAATTTTTCATGATTTTGTTATGGATGTCATCTTCATTTTTTGCACTCCCTGAGATTCAAGGAGTGTTGTTGGAAAGTGTGAGTAGAGTCAATTTGTTTTACCCGGGGATCTGAGTAAGTCCCTACATAAATTTTTTGTATTTGGCAAATAGAATCTCTTTACCTGAAACCGATTCCTCTGTATACTTATACCCATGATATAACAGTGTTTTAGTTCTGCAATTTTGGGACCTTGCAGAGTTATTATTTGTATTCTAGAGTATGAGAAATGAAGTCATTTTCAAACTTTTTTCACATCTTGCAAATGACTTCATCCTTTCCAATTTTCTCTTAAGCTTATTCCCTTTCTTATGGCAATGTTGAATTGAAATTGACCAAATCAACAAAGTTGGCATAAAATTGCAGCACAAAACTCACACGCTTACGATAAGATTTAATTAAATCAAAGATTTTACGGTCCAAAGAGTATGCACCTTACCAGTTAATTTCATGAGACATCACGGTTCAAGGAGTATGAATCTTACCGGTTGAATCAATCTATGATTTAAATATGAGACTTCGTGGTTCAAGAAGTATTGTAGTGTAGTACTTTACGAGTTGGTGCGTCATAACTCATAATTTAATTTTTTCAATTGTACACTTTCAACCACTTACGGGATTTAAGTTCATACATATTCTGGTATTTGACTCTTTATTTAATTCAATAGGATTCGAAAATTCAGATTTTCTTAACGAATTTTTCATAGTAGAATTCATTTTGCCAGAGAAATTCGCTTCTAGTTTTTATTTATTTATTTATTTTTTGCATAAAGAAATTCGCTTCTACTAGTTCTACAAGATTATTTATGCAAAAAAAACATTAGAGGGAAAACTAATCGTACCAAGAACAGTACAGGAGGTGAAACACGAGCGCCCATGAGTTCATAAAGACCACAAGATTGTACACGTGTCAATCAAAGACCTCGAAACTCCCAAAAGCAACGAAACTAATCACGTGTCTTTATCATCACCCGCCTTTCCCCACACGAAAATAACGATAACAATAAAACACCAAAAGCGCTGTCGTTTGGTCGCCTTTTTCGTATTAGGAAAGGAAGAAAATTTTTCAAAAGCCCACCAAGCCACGATCATCATCGCCAACATCTCAGGTTCTTTCTCTCTCTCTCTCTCCCTCTCTTATTCGGTCTCGTATTTCTTCATTTAATTTAAATTTACTTTAGTTTTTGGATCAAAATTGTTGAGCTGATTTTAGTTTTTCTTGATTTCTTTTTCGATTTTAAAGAGCCTTGTTTTTGAAAGAAAAAAAGAGAAACAAAAAGATGAGTGAAGTTTTCGAGGGATATGAACGGCAATACTGCGAGCTATCTGCGAATCTTTCCAAGAAGTGTACGGCAGCCGGTGCTCTCGATGGAGGTTAAATTTAAATCTTTTTGCTTCTATTATGGATACGTATTGGAACTTTTAGTTTCTTTTTTTGTTTCTAATTTAGCTTTAATTACGAGGTTTATTTGTGCTAATTTTGTTGGGTTTAGGCTGATTATAAAGTTTGGATTTTAATCTTTTTAAGGAAATTAGATTGCTTTTATCGGGGGATTTACGGAAGAAGAAAAGAAGATCGGATCTTCTTTTTGAACTTAACTTATGATTTAATTTTACTTTTTCGGATTTTCCCCCCTTTTCACTAATTTGTGGAAATTATCTATCCAGTCATTGCTGTAGATTAAAAAAGAATTAGTATTTCCATTTAGTATTGGAAATTTTTAGCTAAATCCCTAAATTTAAGTGCATTCAGGGTATAAAATAGAATGTATGTTGCAATTGGGATTACTTTGCAGTTTGCACTTATTTAACTAACTGCATTGTAATGTATTAAACTATTCTGAATCCAAGTTCTTGAATTGGATTGCATTTTAATTTGCAATGACAAAGCTTTAAGATGTGTTCTTTTCTTAAAATCTTTAATGGATGTTATCTTACTTGCATGCGTCGTTTGAATCGCTGAAAAAGCAAAATGAAAGTGGTAGGAAAGAGTTTGGTAAACAGTCAAGCCAATTAAGATATATGAATCTAAAAGGAAAAACAATGGTAAATATGATGTAAAATTCAGCTGTAACTTGGTCAGTTTGGCCTTGTACGCGATAGTGTGCACTGATATAGCTTAAAATAACTCCATTTATGGTAGAAAAAAGATTAAATGTCCAGTATTTGGGAATTAAGGTTTTAATTAACTCAATTTTTGGAAAAAGGCTGTGTGTGGTTTACTTTGGCATCTACTCTGAATCAGTGTGTTGGCAAAGGAAAGTGACGGTAAATAGTTTGGCAGGCAGCCAGGCAGGGTTTAAGATATATGAATCCAAATAACATTTATTTTCTTTCACTGAATAATGTGATAAGTTCATTAAATTGACCAGGGGTGTTTGATGACAAAGTCTTTTCATTTTGTTAGAGCATCTGCCTGTACAACTGAGCAAATTGTTGTTCAAATCTTCATATCTATATTTTTTCTCATTTGCAGAACGGAAGAAACAAAAACTTTCTGAGATAAGAACTGGATTGGAAGATGCAGAATCCCTGGTACCCCGTTTATTGTTCTTGTTTTAGATACTCCCCGTAATTGTTCACTTGTTGAGTATTGTGCTTGATGTTGCTCTTTTCTTTTCTCAGATTCGGAAAATGGACCTTGAGGCAAGAAGTTTGCAGCCAAATGTTAAAGCTGTTCTTCTGGCTAAGTTAAGGGAATACAAGTCTGATCTTAACAATCTTAAAAGTGAAGTTAAAAGAATTGCATCTGGCAATTTGAATCCAGCTGCTCGAGATGAGTTGTTAGAGTCTGGAATGGCTGATGCCCTCTCAGTACGTTTTGGTTCTTCTCTTGTACTTTTAAGATGCGTGGTTCTATTACCTTTTTGCTTTCATATTGTTTGACTTTTGATTACTTATAATTGATAAATATGTGATAGGCATCTGCTGATCAAAGATCGAGATTAATGATGACTACAGAACGGTTGAATCAGAGCAGTGACAGAATTAAGGACAGCAGAAGAACCATGCTGGAAACTGAAGAGCTTGGTGTTTCAATTCTTCAGGATTTGCACTCACAGCGACAGGCTCTGTTACATGCCAATAACACGGTATTTCTTTCTCTCAGAAGTTTTCTGTTTTTTGTTTCCCTCATGAGTGCCACTCTCTACAATAACTAGTATGCACTTTTTAGCTATATATTTTTCTTATATGGCAGTTATAATCTCATTCAAACTCTGTTTAAGACCTACTTACTGTTGCATGAGCATGCATATTTGAAGGCTAATATGATAGTCAGTCTTCAGATTTTCTCACATTCTGCTGTAATGGAAGATTATTATAACCCTTTTGGGCTTTCCGCTTAAAGTCGGGTTTCCTTTCTATTTCAGCTCCATGGAGTGGATGACAATGTTGGCAAGAGTAAGAGAATTTTGACAGCTATGTCAAGGAGGATGAACAGGAACAAGTGGATTATTGGCATCATTGTTGCAGTCCTTGTCATTGCTATCGCCCTTATTTTGTACTTCAAACTTGTTAAATAGTCAAAACTTGTATCTTCCTCTCTTGGTTTTTGTTTGTCTTGGTTTCTGGGTGTTTCTGAGAGACATGATTTTATTTTGTCCTTGCGAGCTTTGCCCATTTTGAGTGCCGATATAAGTGTATGCTTCTTTTATCCAAAGACTTTGTTAATTCATCAATTCAATTCTATGGGGTGACTTTTAAGAATCAATAATTTTGTCATTGTTATTGTCTCTTGCCATTCCATTGTCTAATAATCTTGCAATTCACCTTTAAAAGTTCGTCCTCGAGGGAAGGTGGTTATTTTAACGGCATTTGAAATGAATGCCCCCTTTTTTTGTTATTGTTGCCAAGGAAATTAAGATAGATGAAATGGCCTATTCTCCAAGCCTTCCCTGCCTTCTCTCCTCGCTACCTACGCCCTTTCCTTCGTCTATGTGCTCAACAGTCTGCCCACGCCATTGGCAAAAAGCTCCATGCCTTAATCCTTACTACTGGCCTTTACACAACCCAACACTCCTTCCTCCTCAACACCCTCCTCCACTTCTATGCATCATGTGGTAATACACCTTCTGCCCGTAAGCTGTTCGATGAAATTCCCCTATCGAGCAAAGATACTGCAGACTGGACTGCTCTCATGTCCTCATTTTCCCGCCAAAACATGCCTCGTGAGGCTCTATGTTTGTTTGCTCAAATGCACCAAAATATTGTGGAAATTGATGATGTCGCGATGATTTGCTTGTTCAGTGCATGTGCGTGGTTGCGGGATCTTGAGGTGGGAAGTCAGGGCCATGGGTTTGTGGTGAAGACGGGTTTAAAAGGGAGAACAAAAGTGTCTAATGGTGTGATGGATATGTATGGGAAGTGTGGGTTGGTGGGTGAGATGAAAAGGGTTTTTAGCGAGATGAAGGAGAAGAATGTGGTATCATGGACAGTATTTTTAGATGGGGTGTTGAAGTGGGAGGGTGTCAAGAGTGGGAGGCTGGTGTTTGATGATATGCCAGAGAGGAATGAAGTTGCATGGACCATAATGATTGTGAGTTATGTAGGGAGTGGATTTTGCAAGGAAGGCTTTTCACTTTTATCTGAAATGATGTTTCATTGGCAGTTTAAATTGAATTACATAACACTTTGTTCCTTATTATCAGCTTGTGCACAGTCTGGAGATGTGATGATGGGCAGGTGGGTTCATGTTTATGGTTTGAAGGTGATGGGGATGGAGATGGATATTATGGTGGGAACTGCATTGGTCGATATGTATGCGAAATGTGGGAGGATAGATACTGCAGTTAAGGTTTTCGACTGCATGCCTCGAAGAAATGTTGTGGCATGGAATGCTATGCTTAGCGGATTAGCTATGCATGGACGAGGTAGAGTTGTGGTTGATATGTTCCCAAGGATGATTGAAGAAGTCAGACCAGATGATTTGACCTTTATTGCTATTCTGAGTGCTTGCAGCCATTCTGGTCTGATAGATGAGGGTTCTTATTACTTTGAAAGTCTCGAATCTGTATACGGGATACCACCGAAGATTGATCACTATGCTTGTATGGTGGATCTACTTGGAAGGGCTGGTCGTTTAGAGGAAGCTGAAACTTTGATAAAGCAAATGCCAATTGCTCCAAATGAGGTTGTTTTGGGATCTCTTTTGGGTTCCTGCAGTGCACATGGGAAGCTACAGTTAGGTGAAAGAGTTCTGCAACGGCTAATTGAGATGGATCCCCTCAATACAGAATACCATATCCTGTTATCTAATATGTATGCTTTAGCAGGTAAGCGAAACAAAGCTAATGCTCTTCGGAAAGTTCTTAAAGTTAAAGGAATTAGGAAGGTTCCTGGAATGAGTTCTATTTATGTAGATGGCCAACTTCATCAATTTAGTGCAGGGGATAAGTCACACCCGAGAACCCGGGAGATTTATCCCACGCTATATGATATGATTCAAAGGTTGCGTTCGGCTGGTTATGTTCCCAACACTGCTTCACAAGTTCTTTCTGGAACTGATGGTGTTGGGGATAATGTAGGGGAGTTGTTGGAGGAGAAGGAGCAGGCATTATTTTTGCATAGCGAGAAGTTGGCAGTGTGTTTCGGACTTCTAAGCACAAAACCGGGCACCCGTCTTTATATTTTCAAGAACTTGCGTATATGCCAAGACTGTCATGCTGCTTTTAAGATTGTTTCCAAGATATACAATAGGGAAATTGTAGTCAGAGATCGGAACCGTTTTCATTGTTTTAAGCAAGGATCATGTTCTTGTTCTGATTTCTGGTGACCTGCAATCAACATTGAAGAAACCAACTTCTACATTGAGCTGCTACTAGTAAAATAGTAGCAATACTTTTACAAATGCAAGAACGATGGGTGAAGGAAGTGGGACGTATATATTTTCTCAGAAGATAGCAGATGCGGGAATTTCTTAGCAAAATTTGCCCAAAGCTGCCAGAGAGGACTTAAGTGTTGAATGCTCCTATAGAGCTTCTTCCGATGTTGAAGAATGATGTGACTGGTATGTCTAGTCTAAGAATCTAAGTCGTCTTTCCGATTCTTATGTACTGAAAATAGGAAAACCATCACTTTCCAACTTCGGTGTTGGTATATTGTTTCATTGACAAAGAAACTAAAGAAAGGAAGACACATCAATAATTGCAGATATTTCCTATATGTGAGCAGTTTCATGTTGCTTTCGTTGTAAAACAATTTCCATCCTTGACTATTGATTGGGAAGGAAACAAGCCACCCTTTATATATTATTTGTATTTAATATTTAATGTGCCAGAAAATAGAAGATGATAATGGTTTGGATTGTATTATTTCCCCCAGGATCTTGCTTTGCGATGTGAAATCAGCAATCCTGCAAATTAAAGATGTTTTTCCAAATTTTAACCAAAGCATGCCATGGTATTTTAGTGTTATATTAGTAAAATTCTGAAAGCTTGATGACAAATGGGGATGTAGCTCAAATGGTAGAGCGCTCGCTTTGCATGCAAGAGGCACGGGGTTCGATCCCCCGCATCTCCATTTCTTTCCTTTTTAAAATATTTTAATCAGAGACAATGTAGATGTAGAGAAAGGCCATTGCTTTCAAAGCAAAATATTTCTCTTTCCCGTCCTCCAAATTTCAAACTGTGCAACTTTACACTTTACAGTATCTACATTCTACAATATCCATACAGTCTCAAAAAATTTGGGCTGGCTTTCAGTGGTTCCAAGATTATCAAATCATTAACCAAAAAGAAGGTTGCCTCTAATTTTCTTAAAGCTAGGCTGTTACTCCAACACTGCACATAGCCGTAGGATTGTTGCATGTTATCTTAAAGTGGTAAACTGGTAAATGGTAATGCACATCAGACAACCGGTAATCTATACACGGTTATCGGATCTTTCCCTCTTGAATTTGCTATAATCTGCAATCAAGCTACCATCTACCTTTTGCTTCATGTTTTCAACCAACTTGGTCATTACCTTTCAATAGTACAATTCCAGAAATATATAGTTAGAACATGCACAACATGTTAGGATGAGGAATTCTGGAATTGTGATATCAAAGCAGAAGTATGATGTATAAGGGGATGTTCTTACCGCTTTTCCAAGACTGTCTCGAATATTTTCAGGAACCAAAGCAAGTGCAGGAGGAAGAACAAAGCTTATGTTCATCTCTAAATGACCCCTAAGCCGGCTTCTGGTCCCTCTTCTATCAGGGTATAATGTTCCTTTCACAATCAGCGTGAAATCAGATGGATGGACAACATTATCAAGCCCCCGGAGTTCCCATCTTGTCTGCAAGACAACAAATTAGGATTGTTTTAGATGAATATTTTTGCATAAAAAAAAATTACTATGCAATGTGCAAAATTTTTGTTAATTTACATGTTTTTCCTTTGGTGCTTACAATGTCAAGCTCAAGAACTTTCGTGATATCACGAGGAACTCCTGGTGGGTAATCTTGACCTCTTGATTTGCATCTCAACCTCAGGTCTACTACAGGCCAGACTGTTAGAACCAGTAGCTGCAGGGGCAACATCTGAACTCTCCATTCATCCTGCATAAATTTGACAACAAAAGTTATATTAGATGGAGGGATCCTAGCCAAATAGTATTTCGATCTTCTTGGGACAGATCAACTGCGAGCAAGTCCATTTCATAATGAAATCATGAATTCTAAACAATATTTTCAAGTACATAAAGCAAAGCAATTTGTGCAGAGAGATAGAAACCTCCAAAACCCCATGCTTGAATTCAGAAATACTGTACTTTGAATGATACCATCAAGAAAAATTCAGCAGCTTTGCATATCAACACTAACCCCTACCTACTATACATAGTCCAATGTTCATACTAATTATGCCCTTCTTCCAATTAATTTCTTGTAGCTTTATTACTTAAGTCCAGAGCAATTTGTTAAAGGCTGCATGGTCAAGAAATTCACACAACAAAAAATTGAAGAAATATTCATTCCTCTAAGCAACAATCCTGTTACCTCTGATCACAATCACAAAAAATATGTACATTTCTTAAAGGGAACTGCATCTTACCTGTCTCACAGCTAAATGAAACAAAGCTAACCCTTCCTCAAATTTATGAATATATCTCTAGAAAAAAAGTTGGTTTCATGGAAAAACAAATTATAGACTATTTCCCCCCCTTAGCTTTGAGCCATAAAATTGTATAGAATATAAGAAACCCTTCTGGGTCCTTTGGTTGTTTTTCTTTATTCCCTTATGAGAATATGTTGCCTACAAGAGACCTTCTACCAAGGAAATTACAAATTGGAGCTACTGCAATCCTTAATTTGTGCTGTTATCAGAAGTACACTCAATCCTAGAAGACAGTAATGTTTAAATAAAAGAAGTAATGGAAGAAAACAAGAAAGAAAAGCAACAACCTCGTTAAGCTGTTTGCTCCTATGTTTGTCTGGAAACATTGCATTGAAAATTCTGGGCTTATCCTCCAAATACTGATCAAAAAAAGCCTGTTGAACCCCATAGGCGCCACTATAAATTAAAACCCATCTCACAAAAGGAAAAGAAAAGAAGAAAAACAGAAAGAAGAGATAAGAAAGAAATACCCCAGGAATCTCATAAAGAGGAATATCAGTGGAAATTCTTGCAGAGTAAGTAGCAGGCTTTACTGATAACTCACTCCTGATCAAATATTTCTGAGAGAAGCTCGACTTCACATTTGCATGGCATTGCAATTGGGGTGAATTCTTCAGCTTCACTTGCCATTTCCCTATTCTGAAATTCTCAACTCTACAAACAAGATAATGCTGTTGGGATGGAGCAAGAAAGCCTGCAGCAACTTCAGTCATGATTTACTTTTCCTTTTCTAAATCCTAAATGCAACAACTTTTAAGGACAACAAAAGTATTTGCTTTTATGTTTTGGTGGTGAATGGTGATGGATGGATGGATGGAAGGGAAAAGTGTCAAAACACAAAACAGCCAACAGGAAAATCAGTTCACTTTTAGGAGAGTGAAAGATAGCCATATCTGAATTTTGGGTCATCATTTCATTTGTGATATGGCATTTAGGCATTTAGCTAGAGATTACATTACATGTGGTGACAGCTCCAAGATAGTGGGCCAACCATGCTTACTTTATCATAATAATTCATAGGGAGAGTGGAAATTGTTAAAGAGAGAAAGTGTATATATAAGATAAAGATTGCATGAAAGATGGGCCACATGGTTAACCCAGTCGCTTAATTGGATCTACTTGGGCCTTGGGGTTTTGCTTTGTGCCTAAAAAATATGTTTCCTTTGGACTATAGATATAGGACAAGAAATGGGCTTGGTTGCCCTTGGGCTGTATGACAAGATTTATAGACTCGTGTCTGGGGTTAGTTGCTGTTGGGTGAGGGGCTAAATTTTCTATACATTGATTGATAATTGTAGGACTTAATTGTTTTAAAAAGTTTAAGAGTCATTTTGTCCCTTTGGTGATAGTTTGAAGTGTCATTTTATTTATTAAGTCTACGGCCAATCGGGGAAGAACTTAATCTGAGCGTCAATTATCATTTTTGTATTGTTGGCTACTTTTCTTGCATCAAAGATCTGGGAAAGGTTCATCACACATGCAAGGAATTTTCATTTTATTAGTGTTATTCATCTTAATTTAACAACTATTTGATATACCATTGATAGAGTTTTCAGAATCCACGATTTTTTATTTAATTAATTTTTTAATCTTATCTTACTACTATATAAATAAATAAAAGTACGAATTCAAAAATTTTAATTGGGAAATTTCTAAAATACCCTTAATATTATAGTATGATAATTTTTTAATTAATATTCTTTTTAGTCATTATACCTTTTATTTTTTAGTCAAAATTTAATATTACAATAACCATTATATTAATTAATTAATTATTCTCCCTAACCTAGATGGACTTCAATTTTGGCCAGACTTTTTTTTTTGGATAATTAAAACAATAACACAAATTTTGGCCGGACTTCCTTTATATATGCTACACTCACAATTATCTTTATCACCCTATAATAGCATGAGAACTTGAACAACTCCTAACGTCCGAAGGGTTTAATTTACTCACTTCCTTATTACCCATTTTCTTGGTTATTTTTGTTTTTGAAATTCAAATTAGCAATTAACTAAAAGACACAATATGTACCAACCAACCCTTAAACTCCGCATGTGTAATATGCTACTGACTGACAGTGTATTGTATAATTTTCTTGTTAACTTTAACATAACTAAAAAATAATAACTTTAGCATTATCAATATCAAGTAACAATTAATAATATATTAATAAACACCAAAATATTTGTCTAATAAAACAAAAAAAAACCCATCAAAATATTTATCCGATATAAATTTGAAAAAATTTGTCAAATTGATACAATTAACAACTAAACAAGTACGTTAGCATTATCAACTTGATTAAAAAATCGAGTCTTCAGTTCGACATGGGTAACATAATCAACTTATCATTATCACATTATTTTCTATACTAAGCTTTAAAGGAAATTATGATATCTATTTTCCATGTTATTTTCTTAATTAAATTAAATAAATAAATCAACGTTTATGAGAAGTGAAAATTGATGTTGTACGATTTAAATATAATTAAAATAGTAAAACACTGAAGTTAATAACCATTTTATCAATAATGAAGGTTATTAAATTTATAATACATGGTTACTAAAAATTACATATAATAAAATTTTACTTTTTATCATATCTTTCTAATTTTGTATCTTTAGGTATTATCAGATGCTACATATTTCATAAGGCAAGTTTTTTTTTTCCTTTTTGGTATCAGTCCAATTGATTTCATTAAAGAAATGAATTACTAAATACCGCCTCCTTGGACTATTTTGCCCTTTGCTTTATTTTCCATCAAACTTCAAACTTTTCAATTCTCTCAAATTCTCTCAACCTTCAAACTTTCAAAACTCAATCATTCAAAATCATTCAAGTAAAACAACATCAAAACGCATGAACAAAGATTTTTCGGATTGAAAGTATGTTTTTTTGAAAAAAAAAAGTAACAAAACAAATATCTATTTATCATTAATCAAATATTAAAATCCTCTTGTTAATGACATATCCATACCCATTTAAACTAAATGAATTGTCCAATACTTATTAAAGGAAAATCTAAAAACGTTAAAGAAAAAAAAAGAACAAGAAAAAGAAAAAGAA